>ML785268.1:56538-119848 GCA_009831015.1 Picea engelmannii
ATATATGCATCTTACTCCTTTTATCTCTAACAACTGCTTGGATCTTACATTAACCCACTTGACCATGATTGGGGGGATTGACAGGTTGTCCTATCAAGCCTATAGCCATGGGTTTTGGTTTTCCACTGGGGGGATTTCTGAAGAGCCATCGTCTGCTCCCATCATACCACCACTTTTCCATCTTATCTTTGGCTCATCTGTCCCATTCCCCTTGTCCGGGCATTAGGATGATATGTTTGTGGGGTTGCAACCTATCTCGTGGGAAGAAGGGTCTAAAGGCCCAGAAGGTAAAAGCAACTGGTAAAAGATAAAAGCCTAAAAATGAAACCTCAAATGCTTCACCCAGGGATCCCCGAGAAGGCAATAAAAAGCCTCTCAGCAAGAAACAAGAGGGACCCGAAAAAATAACAAACAAAACCTAATCAAGAGGATAGGGGGTCTCATCACAAGCTAACCTATTATGTTCATGGGTACCTAACAACATGACATTGCCACCATCTGGTTACCATGCCAAGGTAATGACCTATGGTTGCATGGCCAAGGGAAAGGGGGTCTCATCACGAGCCAACCTTATCATCGTTGTGAAAATACTTTTGGGTAACACTGTCAGCTCT
This sequence comes from Picea engelmannii, assembly GCA_009831015.1. Classification (NCBI taxonomy): domain Eukaryota; kingdom Viridiplantae; phylum Streptophyta; class Pinopsida; order Pinales; family Pinaceae; genus Picea; species Picea engelmannii. The sequence continues at coordinate 57,153 of ML785268.1, forward strand.
GGTCAACACGCCAAGGCAGTGTCCTCTGGTTAGCCCTTGAATAAAAAGAAAAAGAAGAAGAAAAAGAAAATAAAGAAAAGAATAAAGGCAAAAGGGGGCTTGGAAAAAATTGCATCCATGACAGGTACAACTCGCCTTCTACAAAGGAATCCATAGGTAATATCATGCATCCCTGGCTCTCACTCTACCCATATGTTTGGACATACCTTAAACCACTTCACCTCATTTACATGGCTTGGATGAAACCCCTTGGAAACTTTCCTTTCCTTATGGATACTAGCCCAATAGGGTATCTTGTCCTTTTTCTCGACCTTGTATTGTAGGTTTTTGTAAAGTCTTTGAGCTATTGAATGATATATCAAGGTTTTTATGCATATGTTTGATAATATTAATGATGAAATGTGATTAACATTGCTAAGATCCCTGTGACTAATGAGCCCATGGAGGGCGTTGTTTTTTATGTGCAGGACCATGCCCGACGGACAGGTACCATTTGGACCGGTACACACGGGGAGATGATTAGTTCGAACCTCCATGGGGCTGAAGAGCCCATCAAATGGTTGTTGAGACCCCGTCAGAGGGGCATAGACAAGACAATGTTTGACCGAGGTTTTTCACCGGAGAAGAAGAGGATGTTTTACCAGAGGCACTTTGGCAGAGCCTGGCTTAGGGGGAATGACCCCTTTTCAGTGGAACGTTGGCCCTGGAAGGCTCAAAGTGCCCCCATCCTTACCGTGACATCATCCAGCTTCATGGTCATTCTTGGAGGCAGACTGGGCAATAGTGGCACGTGTGGCATGTTGGAGAGGCCCCTGGGGGGCTAACGTTTTGCTCCTAGATGTCTCATCTGCCCTAAAAGGGGCTAGCGCCTCCCTTGAAGGGGATTTTAACTTCATTACAACTCAGTTAGGGTTTTAATTTGACATTTTAATGTAAAAACAATATGATTTTGGTTTAAAGCCTTGTCGGCTAATTTTTATGACCTAAATTTAATTAAAGGTCATTGATACATTATATATTGAGTAGTTTTATCCTCATTTTGACATATAACTCAACTCACTCTCCTAGTGAGATTTGATTTTTGCTTCCTACTTGGGTATTTCTTATTTTTAAGTGAGGCGCACTTGTTGAAGGAAGGCTTTTCTTGGTTTGGCATTTCTCTTGAAGGAAGGTTTACAACTAGGGTTTGCAATGCTATTTCATCATGATATGTAAGTGTTTTTTCTACAAAACTTCTTAATTGAATGGTTTTAGTCTTATATTCTTGCATTTATTATAAACTTTGCTGATTTTAAAACCCTAGGGGACAAACACACAAGTAGGTCGTTGTCTCATGTCCCCTAAAAGAGAAATTCTCAACCATTGAAGAAGGAAGGAAGAACCTAGCCATTGCTACACTCTTATTACTTTTTCCCCTGTGCTAGTCGTACCTTTTAAAAGTTAAGAAGGAGGAGATGTCCAAAGCCTAGGTTATCTACACCTAGGGTCATCCTACTTCTAGGGTTTGGTGATAGGGCCTTGCCTTAGCAACACTCTCCCTCACCTCACCCTCGTGTCTTGATTTATCTGTTATGCTAGCCGTTTTGCCAAGATAAACCTAAGGAAGGAGGAAAGAGAATGAGGCCTTGCTTAAGCAACACTGGAGTGAGCCTCTTTTCCCTAGGGTTTTGTTTCTGGGGCCCTACCATTGCAGCACTTCAAAACCCTTCCCTCTAGTCCTTAGCCTTTTCCCTTCAACCTTGCGTCCTCCCTTGATTTGACTCCATTTAGCCTTAGGCACTGATCTTAGGTCTCCAACGTTGAAGTGATAGTGGTCAAACAAACTCTTTAAAACCCTTATAATTTGAAACCCTAACTAGCTACTAACCCTAATAAGGCTGACGTCATCCTTGGTTATTCCATCTTGACGCAACATTTTCTCTTTACAAGCAATTAGATGGTGGTTTGAAGAATTTACTGAGTAAGGGATTGATTGGACACATTGTTTGCTACATCATCTCAATACTTATTGATGAATTGACATTGTTCCATTGCTATAGTAATAAACATTGATCTCGTCAATATCTATTGTCATAATTGCTAAAATATTGATATCAAATACTTATATGAAGTACTAACCCATTGAATCATAGCCTGCATGTATTGTTTTGTTGTTGCTTTGTTCCGGGTAGGTGTTCTCATTTGGGCCTACACTTCATTATTGGTTGTTTAGCCAGACTATCTGCTCTTGGTGGTGACCTGTGAAGAGGGAATTTCACTTTGACCTTTATATCTTAGCCTCTTCAAAACCCCAAGTTACCGGGGACGTCTCCCCTGGGCATAACCTCCCTAAAGAGAAATAACCTCCCCATTGTGGTGACATTGGGTGGGGTAGGTTCATGTTACGCCAGTTTGGCTTCTATCTTCTAGCCTTTTGACCTAGCTACAAACTGTGAGATAATAAGTCCTCCTAGATTTTGACCTCAAGAGACGAAGTGCTAGGGTGTAGTCACTTCTAGGCCCTAACACCTTGCTCTAATTAGCCTTTCTATGGAGTAGAACTTATGCAACAATAACCAAATGCAAACCTCTAAAGTGCTAGCAATTTAGGGCTCTAGAGTTTCACTAGTTACTAGATCAGTTTAGTGAAATCTTGGCAAATAAAAAGTAAGTAAGTAGCAACTCAAGTTTCTTACTTCAAGCATTAAATACACCATGCAATTTCATAATCTTGTATGAGCAAATAAAGCCATACCTTAAACCATTCAATAGATGACAAAATGCAAAGTCTACTTGCACCAAGAATAATCATGAGTATACCATGCAAGATCACCATAAAACTCCAAAAATTGATCCAAGTTGCAAATACAAGCCTTAAACAAGAGTGCACCTCACAATTTCAGCTAATAACCCTAATAGGGCGCAAATTTCAGACCTCTTGTCTCCAAGGACAAGTTGTGATGAAAATGAATGTCACTTTCTGCTTATTTATACAAAATTTAACCTAAAATTAATTTCAGCTCATAATTACTGGGCTGACCTGGCCACTTTTTTACACAAATTAAATCTGGACAAAATAAAATTAATTTGCATCTAAAAATCACTACAGAGGTGACATCATACCCATCTACGGTGACGTTGAGCCCCACGTATGGAACATTGGGCAGGGAAGGTGAAATGTGTTGATGATTCCAGCATCGTGTGACATTCTCTACGTCGTTCTCCTATGGACTGAGTTGAGACGATCTGTGAGAGAGCCCATGTGATGGGTGTGCATCAGACTCTAGACTAAGTTGTGATGACGTGTGGTCTCTTGTCTACTCCTCTGGACTGAGTTGAGATGACTTGATATGGTATCTTTCCTTGTACTCCTCTGGACTGAGTTGAGTCGGCTTGAGATGGTCTCATGCCTTGTACTCCTATGGACTTAGTTGAGTCGGCTTGAGATGGATCTCCAGATGGTACTCCTATGGACTCAGTTGAGTGATCTGTTGAGAGTGACGTCCATATGGGTGAGCACAGGTGGGCGTGTCCCTAGTGGATGAGCACTAGAGGATGTGTGAGATCCCTTGCTATATTGTCAAAGAGTGAGACTTTGGTAAAACCCTAATTATGTTGTAAAGGGTGAAAGTCAGCCCCACCATGTAAGAGATAATTAATATTGTGTAATTATTAATTATATTATTAAGTTGTATAGGTAGGCCCTGTTATCCCCCACTTTAGGGATAAATAAGGAGATCATGTCTCAAGGCCCACAGGTCCTAGACATGGAGTACCGAGAGCCATATTGACTTGAGCATGGCCCTGGAGGGCCCATCTTTTCATTCTTCAATGCCTCCACTTTGTCAGCAGTAGCAACATCCATCACCTCGGCCTGATCCTGTAGCAAAAAAGGATCTTGCTCCATAAGGTAATGAGTTTGGGTATCATGGTATGTGTGACTCTGATCCTCAAAACCTTTGAATATGTGCATTCAATTATTTTTGTTTCTAACGGGTGCTTGGATCTTATACCTATCCACTTGACCATATCTGGGGAGAATGACAAGATGCCCTAGTAAGCTTGTTCCCATAGGTTTTGAGTTGCCACTGGGGGGATTCATGAGAAGCCATCGTCTTCTCCCACCATACTTACCACTTTTCATCCTTTTCCCACTCATCCATCCCATTACATTGGTCCGGGCATTGGGTTGGTCAAATATTTACGGGTTTCACCTTACCTTGTGGGAAGAAGGGGCTAAAGGCCCAGAGGGTAAAAGTAGCTAGAAAAAGATAGAAGCCAAAGAATGAAACCTCGAGATGCTTCGCCCAGGGATCCACGAGAAAGCAGTAAAAGGCTTCTTAGCAAGAAATAGAGGGACCCATAAAAAATAATAAAACAAGACCTAGTTAGAGGATATGGGGTCTCATCATGAACCAGCCTATTAGGTCCATGGGCATGTAGCGGTATGACACTACCAGCAGTCGGTCACCACGCCAGGGTAGTGGCTTTTGGTGGCATAGCCAAGAGAAAGGGGGTCTCATCACGATCCAACCTTCTCATTTACGTGAAATGCTTGTAGGTAACATTGCCACCACTGGTCACCATGCCAGGGCATGAGTCTCCCATGACTAGCTTCTTGAAAGAAAAAGAAATAATAATAAAGATAAAAGGCATGAATGGGCTTGGAAACATTTGCATCCATGACAGGTGCAACTCACCCTCTACAGAGGCACCCACAGGTAAGCCATGCATTTCCCTGCTATCACTGCACCCCTTTCCCAGACATCCCTTATCCACTTCATCCACTCACATGGCTTGGATTTGATTTCTTCCGGAAACAACCCACATCCATTGAGCATTAGCCCAATACAACACCCTGGTGCTTCCTCCAAACGTGGCTTGTATATTAGTATAATGTCTTTGAGCACTTGTCCGGGTGAAGGAGGTTTTATGCACATGTTTAATAAAATTGATGATTAGATGTGATTGACATTGCTATGATCCTTGTGACTTATGAGCCCATGGAGGGAATATTTGTTGATGTTTCAAGACCATACCCAATGGTAAGTACCAAGATGGGAAAGTATGCATGGGGAGATGATTAGTTCAGACCTCCATGGCCCTGAAAGCCCACCAGATGGATGTTGAGACCCCAATAGGGGGTAGAGACAGATCAGAGGGTTGCACCGGAGAAGAGGAGGACGTTCCACCAGAGGCAGCTTGGCAGAGCCTTACCCAGGGGGGTTGTATCTTTTTCACCAGGACGTTGGCCTTGGAAGGCCCATGACATCACCCAGGACATCTCATGACGTCATCCAGCGCTATGGAGGTTTTGGGAGGCAGTTATGTGCCAAAGTGGCACGTGTGGCATGTTCCTGAGGCCCAAGAAGGCCAAACGTTTTTCCCTAGGAGGCCAACGTTGCCCTAAAAGGGGCTAACGTCACCCTAAAAGGGCATGACGTCTTCATCTTTGCTTCATTTAGGGTTTGATTTTGACATTTAATGTAAAAACAATATTATTATGTATTTTTGGCCATGTCGGACTTTTGTGACCTAAAAATAAAATTAAGGTCATTGTTATTGTATAAATAGAGAGCTAAAACTCTCTTTTTCTCATCATCTTTCACTCACACTTGTGTGATATCTGAAATTTGCGCCCTTCTAGGGTTTTTGGCTGAAATTTGCTAGTGTGAACTTGTTGAAGGAGGATTATTTTGGTTATCTTTGGCATTTTTCTTGGTGGAAGGTTTAGAACTAGGTTTTGGCTTGATGAATGCTTGGTAAATGTAAGTGAATTTCTGCAATCCTTCCCTTACTTGAATCGTTATAGTGTTTTACTTGCATTTTTTTAATGAAATTGTTGCAATAAACCCCAGGAAATAAGCACATGTTGGTGTCCTTATTTTAATTCCCTACTAGATTATGTGAAGGAGCCATTTTATCTATTGAAGACATTGCTAGGGCCTTGCCATTGAAACACCCTATCATTTTCTCTTCACCCTAGCCATTTTTACTTTGTTATTGAGCTAAAGAAGGAGGAAAACGTGCTAATTCCGAGGGTTGCTTACACCTTAGTAAGTCATTTTCCCCTAGGGTTTGATGGTTGAAGCCTTGGCTTACCAACACTTCACCATCAAATTTCTCTTGTCTTTGGCCACACTATTATCATATTGTTCCTACAACTCTTGCCACTACTTTGACTCCATTTTCCCTATGAATGCACTTATCTAAGACTTCTTGTTTGAGTGCTTTTATCACAACCTTCAAACATCCAATATCTTTGAACAACTACTAACACCTCCTAACCCTAGTGTAGATTTGACCTATTAACTTTGTTGCTGCTATTATTCTTTGAGTTATAGTTATACTTTGCAACATTTTCTAAGCAATTGAAAGATTGACTAATGCTTGGTATCATCTGCTTCTGATGAATGTTGATGTTATGATATTGATGATTAAATCGTTCTTGCTCATTCTGAAGCATTTATTGTGAAGTATCTTATTGTGATAATTGTTACCATACATTTTGCTTACTTCGTCAATATATTAGTCAATTGCTTTATTTGAGAAAGACCCTGATTATATGAAGTACTAACCAGCAAGTGACATTGCAAATATAGTTTTCATGTTGCTTTGTTCTGGGCAGGTACATTTCTGGTTATTATTATTATCTTTATTGGTTGTTTAGCCTAACTTTCTAATCGATGGTGACTTGTGAGAGAGAAACCTTTACTTGGCCTAAATCCTTTGCCTTCTCAAAACCCCGGGTCACTGGGGACGTCTCCCTTGGGACTACCACTCTAAATAGAAAGAGACATCATGTTGACGTGACAGTGATAGGATAGTCTCTCGTTATGTCAATTTGTCCCCTTTTACCTTTCCTATCTTTCAAAGTACAAATTGTGTGATAACAGGCCCTATTGTGCCAATAGACACATCATTTGATGTGATAGGTTTTTGTATAAATAAGAGATAGATCCCCATTGTGGATCATATCTCTCACAAACTCAACGCATGGTCTGAAATTATGAGGACTGCAGCTCGCACATTTCTAGGAGCTAGTTTTATCAGTCTTAGAAGCACTCTCTTGTGTGCTAGGTTTTGGTGGTGGATGGTGGATCTTCTCTTGGCAGTATAGCAAAGGATTGTTGGGTTTTTCCCTTGATTGAGAAGGGTTTTCCCAGGATATTTCTAGTGTCTTTTGTGCATGGTTATTCTTCTTGTGATCTTGGTTTACTGTAGCTTGTGTATTGTTGTTGTAGTGGTTATGGTTCATTTAATGCTAAATTGAAATAAACTACATATGCATCAGCTTAACCATTAAAATTCAACATGGTATTAGAGCAGTTCTTGAAGATGATCATGTTCATAGTCAAAGAAGGTAGCCATGAACAGTTAAAAGTTGCTATAACCCTTGTCGTTGGTATAAAGAGAGGGTCGGACCTCTCCCTTAATTATGGGGTGAATTTTAAAGGCTGGCCGCATGCATATTAGCTTGGGTCGAGCCCTGTTTAAAGTCTTAAAAAAGACCACGGTATGGAGAGGCTCCTCTCTAAGGCTGCCACATCTAGAAGGAGAAAACACAGACCTACAACAAGCCTAAAACCGCAGACCACAGATCGGTTTCTTAAGGGAGGATAAGGCCGAGTTCCAGGCCTGTGTTTTAGTGCAGATTTAGGGTGAATTAATGATCAAATATGAGGCTATGAAAGCAAGAAATACGAGGCATTCATGTGGTGTTTTTGAGGCAGCACTGAGTGGATCTAAGTTTAGTTCTTAAGACAACTTTTGTGACAGAGGTTGGGGCTTGTTCTAAAGCTAATCTGAGGGAGATTACAAGGTCGATTTTTGAGGCATTAAGGCCAAGTATCTAAGTGTTGGTTTGGAATGTTTCAAGGTATGTCTCAATGTAGATTTTAATCTTGTACAATATTTACTGCAAACAGATATTCAGTAAAAGAACATACAAGATACAATGGCAAATACAAACATTACACAAAGATTTTTCCCCTGGAAACCCAAACCGGGAAAACCAACATATTCTATATATTCATTATGTTACATTGTTTACAATACAAAATACTTATAGGAGCCATCGGCACCCAACACCCTAACCCAATGACCTGGATTAGTCAACAACCCTAATTCCTTAACCGGAAATAGAAAACCATCGACAAAGAAACCATGTGCCGAAAAAACACCTAAACATGTGACACATTTTTCGAGGCAAAAATATGTGACACGTTTTCTGAGGAAAAAAAAAATTTCTTGCCGGCGCTGCCCTCAAACTGTCATGCGGTGGGCATTCTCCCCCCTGTGTTCCCAACACTCAAGTCCTATGGTGAGTTTTGGAGCAGTCTTAAAGAAAATTCTGGAGCAAGTATTCTGAGGTATAAAGGTCGATTTATAAGTCTGTCCCAAGAAGAGTTATGAAGTATATCTTGAAGCACTTTAGGCCAATCCTAAAGTGAACTCAAGATGGTTGTTTTGGAATAGTTTTGTGACATTTTTGAAACGAATACAATAACAGTTTTGTGACATTTTTGAAGCAAATACAATAACAGTGTTGTGACAAAGTCTAGGCTTGTTCTATGGCTGTTTTTTTGAAAGAGTGATAAGGCAGATTTCTAGAAGTAATCTTGGCAAGTTCCAAACCAAGGTTGAGGTCCTTCTTTTGAAGCAATTTTCAAGCATATTTCATGTGAAGAATTGAGGACCGAGCTTGAGATTTACCTTGTGTACAAATCTCAGTGTTTCTACAAGAAGTATACTAGCAAATTTCTAAATCTAAGTTTGAAGAAGTTTTGAAGTAAACTTCTAAAACTTGTTTAAAGAGTGATCTTTGGTGTGACTTTTGAGTGTGTGCTATAAGCATACCTTATTCAAGTTCTAGTGGATATCGAGGAGAATAGGCTTGCAACTAGTGATGTGAAAGGTTTCAAGCCCTTGTCACTATGCGAGAAGAGAGGAAAGAAACTTTAGCCACCTCAAAATAAGTCAAGGAATGCAAGCAAGAACAACGAGGAGTTCTTCCCTTCCTCAGTTTTTTCGGGAAGACCAGAAGAAATATTGAGCATGATTGCAGACTAAGGTAAGTCTTGTACTACTTTCCTTAATTGATTTCATCATTACTCTATAGTAGCTTGCTTTTGATAATGAAGGGTATTATCCCTGGTGTGGGAGCCCTCGTGACTTGGACCATTATCCCTGGTATGGGAGTCCAATTTTTTGGTTGGTTGTTATCCTAGTACAGGAGGCCATTTTGGTTGTTATCCCTATGGGAGGCCATATTGGTTCTTATCCTAGTACAGGAGGCCAAATTTTCTTCTTTCATTATTGGAGGACCATGATCCCTGGTACGAGAGTCTAAATTTTCTTGGTTGGTTATTATCCTAGTACAGGAGGCCATTTTGATTGTTAACCTGACAGGAGGTCATCTTGGTTATTATCCTAGTACAGGAGGCCAACACAGTATTGTAGAGATAGTAGAGGACCTGAGAAGACATCGGATGTCTCTAGGTTAGCAACACAAGAAAAGGTCGATGTCCTCTAGGACAGATGTTTATTCTTCAAGACTTCAGAGGGAGTCAAACTATTTGAGAAGAAGGAAGAGACAATAGCTTCTCCCCCTTCACCAATTCAGAGAGAGACAGTTACAGATCCAGTTGATCTTGTAGCTCCAGTTGATGTTCCCAAAGACATTGCAGTAGGCCATAAAAGGCCTCCCTGAGCTCAAAAGACTTTGCAGGAGGTAGAGGGATATGAAGCTCCTCGAGGTACATTACGAGAGAGCAAGAGACCAAAGAGACGTTTGAGCTACTTTTCAGCCATGAGTCACATCATTGATTCTGAGCCTTCTTGTCATGGAGAGGCGACAGGTGAGAAGGTATGGCAAGATGGCATGACAAAAGAAATCAATCCATCTTAAAGAATGATGTGTGGGATATTGTTCCAAGACTAGAAGAGAAATTTGTAGTGACTTCCAAGTGGATCTATAAGATCAAGCATGCAACCGATGGAAGTGTCGAGAAGTACAAAGCGAGATTTGTAGCAAGAGGAATCTCACAAGTAGAGGAAGTTGACTATGATGAGACATTTTCTCTAGTAGCCCGATACACTTCCATTCATACTATCATTGCACTAGCTACATCCATGACTTGGAAACTACATCATATGGATGTAAAGACATCCTTTCTCAATGGTGATATTGAGGAAGAATTTTATATCGAGCAGCCAGAAGGATTCGTGTTGCACGATGAGAAATCTCATGTGTGCAGGTTGAAGAAAGCCCTATATGGACTAAAGCCAACACCTCATACTTGGTATGAGAAAATGGATGGATTCTTGATGAGTTTGGGCTTTAGCAAGAGTGTTGTTGATCCAAACCTATATTATCATATTTTTGGTAACGAGTGCCTAATCTTGGTCTTCTATGTGGATGACTTATTCCTCACCGATTTAGAAGGACTTATTGTTGAATGCAAGCAAGCATCGACTTCTGAATTCGAGATGAAGGATCTGAGTATGATGCACTACTTCTTGGGACTAGAAGTATGATAGAGGAATGATGAGATTTTCCTGAGTCAAGGAAAATATACAGTGGAGATATTGAAGCAGTTCGGTATGACAGATTGCAAATCCATGCCTACACCGATGGTGATGGATTTGAAGAAAATGAATAATGCTTCTACTGATTCAGGCGAGATTGATCCACATTTTTACCCATGGCTGATTGGATCACTGATGTATCTGGTTAACACCAGACCTAACATATACTATGCAGTGAATGTACTTAGTCAGTTCATGAGTCAGCCAAGACAAACCCACTAGATAGTAGCGAAGCATGTGTTGAGATATCTACGACGCATAGTTGGTTATGGCCTGAGATATGGCTCTGATGTAGACATGAGATTGCAGGGATATGCCGGTGAAGATTGGGCAGGGAGAGTTGTGGACCGAAAGAGTACATCCAGTTGTTTTTTTACTTTGGGATCTGCCATGGTTTCCTAGTGAAGCAGGAAACATAATTTTGTGGCTTTGAGTACCGCAGAAGCAGAGTACATTGCATTATGTGTGGCGGTCGTCAAAGCAATGAGGCTTCACAAGTTCCTTGCAGACTTATTGGGACATGAGATGGATTCCACCATTATCCATTGCGATAACCAGAGTTGTGTGAAGCTCTCTAAGAATCCCGTGTTTCACGATAAATTGAAACACATTGAAATCAAATACCATTATATCAAAGATATGGTGCAGAGGAAAGCAATACATGTGCAGTACCTTTCTACACACGAGAAAGTTGCAGATGTATTCACCAAACCGCTTGCCAGGATGAAGTTCGAGTACTTCCGTGAGAGACTTGGCGTGGTGGAGAATGCCTCCCTAGCTGAGAGGGAGTGTTGATGATTGTAGCATCGTGTGACATTCTCTAGGTCGTTCTCCTCTGGACTGAGTTGAGACGATCTATGAGAGAGCCCATGTGTTGGGTGTGCCCATGTGATGGGTGTGCGTCAGAATCTGTACTGAGTTGTGATGACGTGTGGTCTCTTGTCTACTCCTCTGGACTGAGTTGAGATGACTTGAGATGGTCTCTTGCCTTGTACTCCTCTGGACTGAGTTGAGTTGGCTTGAGATGGTCTCCCACCTTGTACTCTTATGGATTTTAGTTGAGTCAGCTTGAGATAGCTCTCCAGATGGTACTCTTGTGGACTCAGTTGAGTGATTTGTTCAGAGCGACGCCCTTATGGGTGAGCACAAGTGGACGTGTCCCTAGTGGCTAAGCACTAGAGGACGTGTGAGATCCCTTGGTATATTGTCAGAGAGTGAGACTTTGGTAAAACCCTAATTGTGTTGTAAAGTGTACAAGTCGACCCCACCATGTAAGAGATAATTAATATTGTGTAATTATTAATTATATTATTAAGTTGTACAGGTCAGCCCTATTGTGCCAATAGACACATCATTTGATGTGATAGGTTTTTGTATAAATAAGAGATAGATCCCCATTGTGGATCATATCTCTCACAAACTCAACACATGGTCTGAAATTATGAGGATAGTAGCTCGCACTTTTCTTGGAGCTAGTTTTATCAGAGTTAGAAGCACCCACTTGTGTGCTAGGTTTTGGTTGTGGATGGTGGATCTTCTCTTGGCAGTATAGCAAAGGATTGTTGGGTTTTTCCCTTGATTGAGAAGGGTTTTCCTAGGATATTTTTGGTGTCGTTTGTGCATGGCTATTCTTCTTGTGATCTTGGTTTACTGCAACTTGTGTATTTTTGATGCAGTGGTTATGGTTCAGTTAATGCTAAATTGAAATAAAATACATATGCATAAGTTGAATCATTAAAATTCAACAAAATGTTAGGCCTCCAAAGGCCTGAAACATTGCCCATATGTGCCAATACCTCATAAATGTCATCCAAGATGAAACCCTAGCTTCGGATGATGTCTAGGGCTATCATGGTGACGTCCAAGGCCCTCAAGGGATAAAGTCCATGTGGGAAAAGAAAGATCCCCTGGGTCTAGGTCTGCCAGGGTGCCTTCAAAGGCAACGTCCTTCTTTCTCCCGGTGCAAGTTTTCAATCTCTTCTTTTACCCCTAGATGGGGTTTCAACATCCATCTGTGGGATTTAAGCCCACATGAAATTCCGAGCTAATCATTCCCTCATGTGTACTTGTCCATCGAGCAAGGCCTTACAACAACAACAAGTACTCCCTCCAGGGGTTCATAAGTCACAGTGATCATAGCATGTAAATCACATCCAATAATTAAATTACCCAAACATGTGCATCAAACCCCCCTTAACCCAGACAAATGCTCAAAGATGTTATGCAATTTGACAAGTTAGGTTTGGAGAAGATCTCAGGGTATCCTATTGAGCTAACCTCTTTCAAGTTTGGGGTGTTTCCCAGGTGAGATCTAGTCCAAGTCATGTAAGTGTATGAGCTGGAATGGGGTGCATGTAATAATAGGGAAATATAGAGTCTTACCTGTGGGTTCCTTTGTAGAGGGTGAGTTGCACCTTGTCATAAATGCAATTGTTTCCTAGCCCATTCATTGCCTTTTACTCTTAGTTTTATTTCTTTTGATATTTTTCTCTTGTGCTTCAAGGAAATAGTTGAGGGCCATTGTCCTAGCTTGATGACTAGAGGTAATAGCGTTATCCACAAACATTTCATGAAAATGAGAAGGTTGGCTTGTGATGAGACCCCCTTTCTCTTAGCTATGCCACTAAGAGCCACTACCCTCGCTTGGTGACCAGATAGGTGGTAGCGTCATACCACTACATGCCCATGGTCATTATAGGTTGGCTCATGATGAGACCTATCCATCAACTAGTACCTTGAGTGTTTATGTTATCTTATGGGTCCCCTTTTCTTACTGAGAAGCTTTTCACTGCTTTCTCAGGGATCCCTGGGTGAAGCATATTGAAGGTTTCAACATTGGCTTTTAACTCTTGCTAGCTACTTTTACCCTCCTTTAGCCCCTTCTTCCCACAAGGTAAGGTACAACCCTTCCTAGTGTACCAAATCCCAATGCCCAAACAAGTATCGAGGGAACAGACGATGACTTTTCACAGATCCACCCAGTAGCAACCCATCCTAAAGGGAAATCAACTTATTAGGGCATCATGTCACCCTTCCAGGTATGAACGAGGCAAAGAGCATAATTTCCAAACAAACATCATGAAATGAAGAAGGATTTAATACAACATATTCAAGTGCTTCAAAAATCAGAGTGATACATACCATGATACTCAGACTCATTACCTCGTGGAGCAAGACTCACTGTTACTTCAGGACCATACTGGTGTGATGGATACTGCTGCTGGTGATAAGTGGATTGCACTAAAGAAAAGAGGGGCCCTCTGCGGCCATGCTCAAGTCGTTTGGCTCTCGGTACTCCATGTCTAGGACTTGTGGGCCTTGAGATGTGATCTCCTTTGTTATCCCTAGGCTAGGGGATTGTTATCGCACAATTTGTACTTGCCCAAAGCCAAAGGCAAATGGATATTGAATTCACATAACAAGGAGGATGGCCTATCACTATCACCTTAATAGGACACCTCTTTCTATTTAGGAGTAGTACCCCAGGGAAGACGTCCCTAGTGACCTGGGGGTTTAAGAAGGCTAAGGTAAAAGTTGTAAGAAAGTCCCACCCCTCTCACAGGTCACTCTGATCAAAAGTTCCAAGGTTTTACTGAGATGAAGGAAAATATAAATTAAGTGTACCTTCCCAGAACAAGACAACAAGTAGAAAAGAAATGATGTTTGCAAGTACCATATGATGTCAGTGCTTCATAAAACCATGAATTCTTAAAAGATAAACAAGCTGATGTAAAATTGAAGCAATATAAATATTTATAACAACAATGAATATTTAGTAACAACTACAATAATTATGCCTCAATCATGCTTCAAGAATGACAAGAAAAAATACCTAAAATTGACAGAATGATAATAGTTGTCAGAAGCAATAATGGCAATGTTTGATCAGCTTTTAATCTTTCTTTTAGGATGAATTTGTTGTTGTTATAGATGGTTGTAGCAATCTTTTGCAACAACAGAAAATTAGTTAGTGAGTTAGTCTAATCTAGAGTTAGAAAGAGTTAGTAAAAGTCTTAGGGAAGATGGTTTAAGAGTTGTTTTCTCAATCAATCACTTGCAAGGAGTGAACTAGTGCCTTTTAGGGTAATGGAGTCAAAGTTTGTAGTGACAATTCTTAGAGGAAAACAACAAATGATAATAGGTAATCTAAAGGGATGGGTGAGATGATTGAGGTGTTAGTAACCTAAGGCCTCAATATCTAAACCCTAAAAGAAAAAAATGCTAGGAAGTAAGTAACCTTAGGCCCTAGCAATTTCCTTCTTCCTTAGATCAAGCTTGAAATAAAATATATGAAGTTGATGAAGCAATGCTACTAGAGTGATACAAAGGTAGGGCTCTAGTATATTCTTCAAAAGAGATGTTTTCTAGAAAAATCAAGTAGGTGGAAAATTATAAGGAAAAGGATAATAACATATGCTTCTCCCTTAGGGTTTCAAACTAGCAATTTCATAATCTTAGAAATGAACAAGAAAATTTACCATAACCATTCAAAAATAAATGAAGAATTGCAGATTTACTTAATTTGTCAAGAATAATCTAGCCACAAAACCCTAGTTGAAGGCTTTCCACCATGAAATTGCCAAAATACACCAAGAGTAGCCTCTCCAAGAAGTTGTGCACTACTTAATTTCAGCCAAATACCCTTAAAGAGGGTTGAATTTCAGACCTCACACTTGTGTGAGTCAAAGATGATGAAAAATACAAGATATTTGTTTCTTATTTATACAATGATCATGAACTTAATTACAATTTAGGCCAGAAAAGGCCGACATGGCCAAATTACATCAAAAATCCAGTTTTTACATAAATTTAAAGAATTAAACCCTAAAATGTGCAGTAGAGGTGACGTCATTCCCTCCTAGGGTGACATCGGGCCTCATAGGTGGGATGTTAGGCTCCATGAGAAAAACGTTAGGCCTTCCAAGGCCTTCGAATGATGCCACACGTGCCACTTGGCACATAAATGCCTCCATCATGTCCATCCGACGTTGGGTGACGTCTAGGGTCACAAGGGTGACGTCATGGGCCAACGTTCAGGGGGGAGAGCAAGATCCCCATAGGTCTAGGCCTGCCAAAGTGTCTCTACTGGAACATCTTTATTTTTCTTCGGTGCAAGCCTATGGTGTCTCTCTGCCCCTGGTTGGGGTCACAACATCCATCTGGTGGGATTTTAGCCCCATGGAGGTCCGAACTAATCATCTCCCCGTATGTACATGTTCGTCGGGCATGGTCCTGTAGCAACAACAAGTATGCCCTCTATGGGCTTGTTTCCATCATTATACACACTTGCAAACATGAGTTGAGTTCAGCTCACTCAGTGTGTCCTCGAAGGCACAATGCCTAGGTTCACAGCCCATGCTGTCACTTTGACCAGAACCTCTTCCGTCTAGGCTTACTCCTAGGGAAGCCAAAGGGGGTAGACCTTAGTTACTAGATGTGTTAGAGTTAGATTCTAGGATTTAATTTTAATTTCTTAAGGTTATAGGGGATTCTAATCCTAAGATGCTAAGGCAACCATGCAAGATGCAAGGGTTAGCATGAAAAGCAAGCCGTTTCCCTAGGTCAACTAAGATTAGTGCCTAGAAATTAGGCAAGGGGTCAACTATGTTCAAGGGGTGTTTATTTACAAAAGATTACAAGTTACTTACAGTTTTACAAAAGAATACCATATACAATTACTTACAAGATTTACAATTTTAAAGAATGATAGATTACAACAACAAGCTAACCAATTATCTATTTGTGTTTGTGTAGGATATCAAAGCATCAAAGCATCACATCAATAATACAAGATCATCATCAATACATTACTTCATCAATAGATTCCAAATTTTAAGAGGGTTAAACATAACTATTATGAAGAGTATTGGAGACAGTCTACACTCTTAATTATTAAGCCCTCCAAGTATTCTATTAGATTTGGTCAAGGGTTTAATAGTTAGGCTTTTCTTAAGATTTACAAATTTTATTAGATTTCACCAAAGCCTCCTCCTCTCGTTGCCAAATAACTGTTGGATGCTCAAAATAGTATGGCAACGAGGCCAACCCTAGCAGAACCAGTCAGCCCTGACAGTAAGAGTACTTCCTGAAGATGACACACACCTGGTGCACCACAAGACAATCCCCTGCCACTACCCTATGTTGTTTTCCTCAAACCCGTTTTAGATGGTGAAGATGGTGGTCTAAGGTACCCTAAAGTAGTCTATTAAGTATATATAACGATTAGGTAGACTTTTAGGTGATTTAAAGAGTGTTTAGAAGGTTTTATAGTACCTTTTAAGTGCAAATTAATGATATGGCCAAAACTATTATTTGCTCAATGAGTGTGTTGCTTAAGCTTAAACCATTTGAATGAATCAACACATATAAAGCAAATAAAGAGAGATGGCTGAAAGAAATAAAGATTATATCATGCACATCAATAGCTTTCTAAGAAGTAAGAGATCAAGGGCAAGAACAACTTGCCTTAAGAGATGAAGAAAATTTATATGTGTTTGCCTACGTAACCATTCAACAAATTCCAAGCCCAAGTAAGTGGCTACCAATAGATATAAACAATTAACCAATAAAGCATTCACTTGTTAAGCACTTTAGGAGATATAAAGCATTAAGATTAGATCATGTGCATAAGTGAGAAATAACAAGCTTGAAATGAAACTAAGCAAGATCTAGTAGTTGTATTTTAAGTGTGTTGCCCAATGAGCTTAAGATGATAAGATAGATTTATATCATAAGCATTAAGAACATATCAAACATTAGATCACATCACATCACATCAAAAGTAAAGCATTAACACATTAACCTTACCTCTTTGGGGTATTCCTCTCCCAACTAGATAGGTTATTAAGTTATCTTGGCTTAGTTAAGTTAAGTATTCCTTAAGATTTTAGTTATTAGGGCAAACAATGAGAGAAAAAGGAAAAGTAAACTAATCTACTATCTAATCTACAAACTATCAAGCAAACCCCATGTCAAGGTTGAGAAGGTGCCCACACCTTCTAAACCTTGCGGCCAAGCTAGAAGAAAACTCAAAAATAAAGGAAAAAATGCTAGATCTAGCCTACGTCCTACCTACCCACAAGCTGAAAGAAGAGGGGAGGTCGTACCACTTCCCCTCTTACACTTTAAGCTCAAACAATCAAGAAAAAAAAAAGGAAGAGGTGCACTTCTAAGCTAGAAAATGAAAGGAGGGGGTTAGAAATAGCTACCAAATTCCCCCAAGGGGTCTTGAAGTGTTGTGTGTGTCTCTTTGGGGAAGCCAAGAGCCTCCAACCATATCTGATATACCTGTAAAAACAACAAGCTTTGCTTGCTAGGATGGCTACACACAACCAATAAGAGTTAAGGAAACCCTTACCCTTTTGGGGCAAGAACTTTCCACAAGAGAAGATATAGATTTGATATGATTTTTGACCTATCCAAACAATGATATGCTAGCTAAAAATGACATGAATGTACAACAATATTAAGAGAAAAGCAATAGATCTAGAGAGTTGGAGTTTGTAAAAGCTTCAAGTGACCCTTCCCTTCTAGAAGGAGTTCCCAATGAAACCCTAGAGATGAACCTGCAAGATACTTTCAAATCACAAGCATACAATAGATAATATGCTGATGTAATGAAATTAAATGACACTTCTATTTAACCCAAACATCAAGATATATAGACCAATAGGCATATGCTCTACTAAGCCTACGTAAATAACACTTTACCTAAGATCTAGTGTTGCAAAAAATTAGAAACAATACTAAAACAATGTTACCTCCCATGCATAAGAACAATAAGCATATGCTTTACCCTTCTTGTTGTCCTCCAAAGCTTCCAAAATTATATTACCAAAGAAAATGGTCTTGGAGAGGAATACTCCAAAACCCTAGAGCATAGAATGACAATGAAATGGAATGAAATGACTAGAGGGAGAGAGGAAAATCAAGTAGCATAACAATAGCTCAAGATATGGTGAGTTGGGAGAGAGAAAAGAGATCCATTTATACTTGGAGAGGAAAACCTACCTCTCTTGGATCTAAACCAAGTGTCCACCACTGAGCGATAGATTAGATCTCTAAGCTAGGGCGCACCTCCTAGGGTTTGCACAATGGATCTAGAGTGTAGAAAAACAAAAAAATCAATTAGATAGATCCAATGGCATGTAGGAGGCATGAGATTCGTGCCAAGGTAAGTGAAAAGACTCAAATAATTTTTAAATAATTATTTGTGGAGTTTCTAAATGAGGGAGGGCGCACCTCTTGGGATGAGGAGAAGGTAATGAGTAGTGAGAGATGAGTGTAGGGTGTTGGGATTACACAAGACTCCATAGGAGAGGTATGGGATCCATGCTAGGTGAGAGGAAGAGTCTCAAACAATAAAAAAAACGTAACTTTTATTGGAGAGACAAAAAGGAGGGCGTAACTCTCTTGGAGAGCGCTCCCCAAGGTAAAAAATCAACCCAAATGTTAGTATGGGTGATGTTGAGTAAAAGGGATCACCTCTAGGGGTGAATACAAGGCTAAATGAAGTGAAATTTTAAGAGAGGGGGCCACACTCAAGTCACAATTAAATTAAAAAGGGAAAACGTCAATCCCCCTAGGGGGGCGCAACTTTTGAGTGTGGAGGTGGAAAAAGGGGTTAAACAAGGTTGAAAAAGGTTGGGAGGCTAAGGTTATGCCTAGGGGGTCTCTCTCTAACCATCATTTCAACATTTCACATCATCTAACTCATTATTACATTTTTTACATTTTGCCATGTTTGGACTTTAGCAATTAGAATTGTTGTTTTAGACTGACTGACACTCCGGGTGGACTAACCCATGGCTAAAGTTGTCCAATTGAGTTGAAACTTGGTCCATGGTTGTAGGGGGTGCTATTCCATTTCTTTTGAGCACAAATACCACTATCAAAAGTCCAAGGATCCAGTTTTTACAATTATTGCTCAAAAACAATTAATTAATTAAACCTCCAAACTTAGGGAAATTTAATTAAAAATTAATTAATTAAAAAAAACTAATCTAGACTCGACGGAATTCTGTGAAACTTTCTATGATGTCTTGCATGGTCATTTACAATGAATTCCCTATATAGTTACCAAAACATAAGCCCACTAGAACGTCATTCACCACTTTGGTAACTGACCTAGACATGACTCATGCAGACCTATTACATTATTAACCCACGTAGGGGTGCAAAAATTCCAATTACAAAAATAAGTGTTGGGCCAAACACAGCCCGTAGAACCAAAAGTCTTCGACAACATGGGCATCTGAAGATGCATCTCTTCATGGCACATGAGTTGACCATTGGTGCTAAATGGGTGGTCAATAGGGCTCATAAGTCACAAGGATCATATCAATGTCAATCACGTCTAATAATCAAATTACCCAAACATGTGCTTCAAACCCCCCTTTACCCAGACAAATGCTAAAAGACGTTATGCAGTTTAATAAGCTTGGTTTGGAGAGGGTCTCAAGATTTCTTATTAGGCTAAGCCTCCTCAAGTTTGGGGTGTTTCCCAGGTGAAAATCAATATAGGTCATGTAGATATATGAGATGGTGTAAGGAATGTTTGAGAAAGGGGTGCAGTGATAACAGGGAAATGTAGGTCTTACTTGTGGGTGCCTCTGTAGAGGACGAGTTGCACCTTGTCATGGATGCCATTGTTTCCTAGCCCATTCAATGTCTTTTATTCTTTGTATTATTGCTTTTTCTTTTCAAGATAATAGTTGGAGGACACTCTCCTGGTGTGGTGACCAGTGGTGACAGTGTTACCCACAAGCACTTCATAGAAATGAGAAGGATGGCTCATGATGAGACCCCCTTTCTCTTGGCTATGCCACCAAGAGCCACTACCCTGGTTTGGTGACCAGATAAATGGTAGTGTCATACCCCTACATGCCCATGGACCTAATAGGCCAGCTCATGATGAGACCCCCTATCCACCAACTAGATCTTGAGTTTTATTTTATTTTATGAGTCCCCTTTTCTTGATGAGAAGCCATTTATTGCTTTCTCAGGAATCCCTAGGTGAAGCATCTCAAGGTTTCATTTTTTCTTTTTAAATTTTTCTAGCTACTTTTACCCTCTGGGCCTTTAGCCCCTTCTTCCCACGAGATAAGGTATAACCCTTACTAGCTTGGAAAACCCAATGCCCAAACCAAGGTAGGGCAAAGGTGAGAGGGACAATGATGAAAAGTGGTAAGTATGGAAGGAATGGATGATGATCTTTCATAGACCCACCCAGTGGCAACTCATCCCTAAGGGAACCAACTTACTAGGGCACTATGTCATCCCCCCCAGGTATGGACAAGTTAAAGAGCATAATTTCCAAGTAAATATCATGAAACAAAAGAGAATTCAGTTCACATATTCAAATGCTTCAAAAATCAGAGTGACACATACCATGATACCTGAACTCATTACCTCATGGAGCAAGACCCATTGCTACTTCAGAATCAGGCCGATGGGATGGATGTTGCTACTGCTGATAGATAGGATGCATTGAAGAAAAGATGGGCACTCCAAGGCCAAGCTCAAGTCATTATGGCTCTCGGTACTCCATGTCTAGGACCTGTGGGCCTCAAGACATAATCTCCTTAGTTATCCCTAGGATACGGGATAACAGGGATAACAAGTATGATTCTCTCACTTTATTAGAGATGGTTTTTGGAGATAGTAGAGCTCCTATGGCTAAGGAGTGGATACGGGAAAGCTAAGACATACTTAGGGAGCTCAAAGATCATTTGCAAAGGGCCTAGAACCAACATAAGTTATATGAAGATAAACATAGAGTGAAGCACAATTTTGAGGTGGGGTACTTGGTCTATCTAAGGCTCCAACCATACCGACAAATATGGGAATAACAAATTTAACTTGTACCTTGAAGGGGGAGGGGCC
This sequence comes from Picea engelmannii, assembly GCA_009831015.1. Classification (NCBI taxonomy): domain Eukaryota; kingdom Viridiplantae; phylum Streptophyta; class Pinopsida; order Pinales; family Pinaceae; genus Picea; species Picea engelmannii. The sequence goes on from ML785268.1 coordinate 78,606, forward strand.
TCCAAAGTGGTTGCTTGAAAAATATGCATTTGTTGTTGTTGGGAGCCATTGAAGGATTTGGGAAAAATTATCCATCATATTATTCCTCTATTGTGTGAGGGGTTCCACGAGAAACAACTTAATATGATCTCCTACTCCCTTATCTCTCTTTTCCTCCACCATGGTTGGCTATCAGGGTCGACAAGGATGGTCTTCCAAAGTCTCAACTAGTTCAAGTCCCAATTATGTATACCCTAACCTCATTAGGGACATGCACATAGAAACAGATAAAGAAAAGACTAGTCGGATACCATTGATCCAAATTTATGAGGGAGCAAAATGAAACACAAAAATATGACAAAAATAAAGAGATATATTAATACTCAATTTTTATTAAAGAATTAAGTATAGAGAAACTGTAAAATAAAATACATAGTGAAATAAACTCTCCAAAATGGTGGTATCTTATCTCGGAGAAGAGATGTGACGGATACATGCATTTGCAAGAAGATGATTACAATGAGGCTCCAAATTCATTTTTAACATAAATCATAAATAACAAAACCTTATACATCCAAAACTATAATCCCGGGAGATCAAATACCAAAAGGTTTGTGGGCCCTGATGGGGGTAATTGATACGTCATCTTCCCAAGGGTGTAACATTTTCATACGATCTCCATTTGGGGTGCTCAGTATCTCGTCGAAAAGGTATAACTAAGGATTGCACATTTTTTTCGACCTAGCACATACCTTTACCTACATGTTAGGCATTGTCGATCCAAAAAATTGTCATTTGGGGCCTCAAAATGGCCCCAGAAGTTTGGGACTCAAAAACCCTAGAAAAAATGCCAAAATGGAAATTGTATTTTGAGTCAGTGGAATAGGTTGGAGACCACCAATTTCCACTTGGATCAAATGTACTACTTAATATTATGTTTCCATCACATGCTTTCTCTTACCTTCATGCATTCCCATACATTGATATAATCAAAACTTAAATTATTATCATAATGCAATGAAGAAGTGATGGGGAACCTATTATGGATTCCATTGAAATGGCGATACGCATGTCACAACATCATTCCTATGGATACAAGACAAATACTTATCATGGTGTTGAAATTATCATTGCTCTTCCTCATGATTTATTGGCTGAGGCTATCAAATATTGTAGCTTGTACATATTGGTGTAGACCTTATATGATGGTGGTGTTGAAAATGTCTTCAAAGTCTCTATAACATTCAAATTTTCTCTTTTGTATGTGTTTTGGATTCATTGGTGTTACATGTTGAGCTTAGTTAACTCGATATGGAAGTGTAGTGTTTTTGTTAGAATTAGCTACTCTAACAAGTCATAGTGAAGCATGAAAATACAAGTCAACGATTGGACAATTCCATTGAAGAAAAAAAGGTCGAATATGAAAATAAAAAAATCCAAATATTTCAACAACTGCAAAGGAACAAGAAAGTATATGAATTTTGTCATGCATATCATTATTTATTGATGTTTTGTAGACATGCATGGAAATACTATATAATGTAAGCATCATTCTTGAGTCTGCTTGGTAAGTTGTGTTGTCACTGTGTTGATGGCCATAATTAACCATATTCAACATTGTGGAAATCACCTGGTCAAGGTCTCAATTAGACCTTTTTTCATTTGGTATGGTGATCCTGACTGGTTTTAATGGGTCCAATTACCCTTACCTAAACTAACTTAAACTAAATATAAATCTAATATAAACTACCTTAAACTAACTGAAACAAAGGCTCAACAAAGCCATAGTAATATTTCTCCATCATATGGAGACTTTCAAGTATGTATTACTAAATGAAGATCTAACTAATATTGCAGAAAACAAATGAAAATAAACTAGTCGAACTTGGCACATAGAAAATAGTTCCTAAATACCAAGTGCAATGGTTTAAAAATGATGGGGATTAAACATGAGGTTTAAAGAGAATATCATAGGAATAATCATGGGGATTAAACATGAGTATTCCTAATAATTGATATTGTTTAGCTTCTTTCATGTTCTATCTAGAGAATTAGTATAACCTAGAAATGATAAAATATAAATCACTATAGTAAGGAAGTAGTTCTCATACTTTAATGATTGTTAAATCAATTTATAATGATAAATTTCTGAGTAAAAAGTTACTTAGAAATCCATTAAAATGCATAAACAAATCAAGAGATGAATGACATATCTAAGAAATTATAAGATCAAATAGTTTATCAGATAAAAAAAAACTTTCATAAAGAATAATAGTGCCACCATATGCAATCAATCGTATAAATCTGCCAAAAAGAAACAAAAGAACAAGATTATAATCATACAAATAATAGTATATGAAATGAAACATAATCAAGAAACCTTTGTATCTTCTGAAATAACTCTCCAATAGTCTCTCCAGGACATCAAGCTCTGTTGACATAAAGAAAATCCATAATAGTATGAAATATGCTTCCACATAAGAGATTAAAATCTCAGAAAGAGAATCCCCAAGCTTCAAATCTGAATATTAAGACAAATTATACAAAATAAAATCCCCCTTACAATAGTGCAAAGAGTACCCCTCTTGCAGAAAATTGAAATCCCCTTTGGTGGCTCTCAAGATCTGATATTTATACATGATTTCTAAGAAAATTCCTTTTATCTCTCATATCTCTTAAATGATTCATTTTTTGAGGAAACTTCCTAAGTGAAAAGTAAATCGGTCCGTTATACAAATGGTTTTTCGGTCGTTTTGTGAGATTCCTCATAGTTTGCTCAAAAATGAAGTTGGAAGTTCACCTCCTGGAGATTGGCCACAATAGAAAATATGGGAAATTCCCTCTAAATCCAATAAGAATTCCTCCCAAATTATTCACCTTCTAAGAAAATCTCTCGTGTGGAAGGTAAGCTAGCTTGTTTTTCAAGTGGGTTTTCAGTAGGTTTGAGAGATTTCTCACCGTTTGCTTGGAATGGAAGTTGGAAGTTCACCTCTTATGAACTAACGATAATTCTCAATTTTTCCTTGCCTAAGTATTTATCCCCATGGAGATGAAGAATTCCAACTAAATGGATTATTTTGGCATATTTGGAAATTTAAGTTGAGTTGTATCTTTGTAATGAAGACTTGTAACAAAAACAAATTAAATTAATAACTAACATTTATTAAAAAAAGTAGTTACAGAATTGTCAACTCTTAGTTAAGAAAAATAAATTAATAGAATTAAATTGAATTGATATCACACATTCTAAATAAGAATAAATGTATACCAAACTGGACATTATTTTTTGGGATTGGAGATATTTTCCAATTTTAGGAAATTAACTCTATAAGATTTAATAATCACTAAGTTTTCGGAAAATTTTAATCAATTATGTAGCCAAGCCATATTTTAGAATTATATGTTAATTATTGGATGATATAAAAATATTCCTCATAATCATGTTTCGAATCAAAGTGAATGTGAGGAATTCACATTCAAATTATTTTCAATAATTAACCAAGTTGTTGTGGTATAATAACATCCAGTAGAAACCAATCCATTTCATAAGAAAACCAATCACATAAGAAAAACTCAAACAAAGATTAAAGGAAAATTCACATAAAAATCAAAAGGGGCCCTAATTTTCAATCAACCATAGAAGAAAATAAGGGGGTTGTTGTTTGCCACAAAAATTAACGACATGCTGGGAGAACCAGTTATCTATGTTCATGAAAAATAAGAGAAAGAAAGTTAGATCACATAAAGAAGAAAATCTATCAATTTGAAATATCAATGATAACTTTCTTATGACCAATCTTATAGATAAGAAAAACACACTTGTACTCATACTTATTCACTTGGTCTTTGTAGAGGGAAATGGATTAAATTAATTTTAATTAAGTATAAATGGGAGAATAAGCTTTTAATTTGGCTACTAAGAAGAGTTTACTTACCATGAATAAATGCTATCAATTCATCTCATCTTTTTTTTACCCAGCATCACTTCGATTCCAGCGGGAGTCCATAGCCCCGACGAAGTTGACTTGATATCATGTCTATATTTCTCCACTGCCAGCGAGCATTCATAGCCTCGACGGGTTTGTATACACTTCCCACACCTCTTGGTGCTTTCAAATTCCTATGTATTGTAATTTATTGATCATCCTTAGATAAATATGGTTGAGATTGCAATTTGCAATGGTGAATAGGAAGTGGGGTGATATGAAAGTTACTTTGATATATTTCACTTCATGGGGTAAAAATAATCTTTTTGTCTTGTGATTTTTCATTCCCATACTTATTGAATTCCTTATAAAAAAAGGGAAATTAATTCTGAAAAATCTCATGCCAAAGTACTTTCCTATGTAAATTTCTCAGAAAAGATGAATTAATCATAAAAGGATTTGTTATCATGATAGCCTAATATATATAATAAATGTTTTTTCTTCATGCAATCCAATAATGATTCTCATTTATTAAGAATGCATATATATATATATATATGTATATATATACAACATCTCACTCATCGTTATCATCAAACAGAAAACAAAAACGAGCAAAACAAAAAATTGTACAAGAGTGCAAATGTAGGACTACGAAACCGTGAGATAAAACCAAATCTATACTAAAACCAAAAGTAAGATCAAACTACTAATCAAAATCTACATACTACCTAAAAAGAAAACTACAAACCCAAAAGAAGAGGTAATCTAAGAAGCCATGAATACGTGAAAACTCAAACAAGACAAAATACAAAGAGGAAATATCAACATAAAGCTAATATATGTGTTTTCATTAAATTGAGATCATGATTAATTATGTCTTGCATGGTTTGTAATGAACGGGGCTTTAATTGAAAAATAAAATTTTAACTAAATTGCAGTTATGACTAAAAATTCATTCGTGAGTATTTTACTAAAGTATTGTCCTCTTATCAAGTCTTGCTTCTTGTAAAATGAATAATATTTAATGATGAGTTTTAAGAGTAAAGCTTTAAACAAACTTTAATGAAAAGAAATATAAGCAAGATGATAAGAAAGTAAAATGATTACCTTGGAAATAGCTCAATTTTAGCATGAAATCTTCACAACTGCTTTATTCAAATGAAAAGAAATAAACTATACTAAAATTAATGAAATCACTAAAGACCTACATTATTCTAGCTAAGAAAAAGAAAAGAAAAAATAAGAACTAAATCTATTTCTATTCCTAATCTACATGAACAATTGTGGCTAAGTATAATCATATTTCCAGTGGAATGAGTCAAATTCTTTAATTTCTGCAATCATATGTACAAAAGGAATCAAAAGCAGTAATTGAATTATTACTAAACTATTAAAAGAAAACCTTAACCTGTTATGTACATCTGTCCTTAATAAGAACAATAAAACAAACATATTTACAAGAAACTTATTAATATAAGACTCTTCTAACCATAACTCAATTTTATCTTGATATGTGCAATTGAGAGCATTTGTAGAGGTATCATGAAGAATCTGATTACGATTTGTTTCAGAGGAGTCAATAAGAACAAGATAATTTTCTTGATCCCCCAAAAGTTTAAAGAAACTAACTTCTTACAATAAAGGATACTGAAAAACATGTGTTAGTAAAGAAGAAGTGTGATTCACCAAGTTGATTGTCATATGTAAACAATTCTATTATTTACTAAACATAAAATTAGTAAGGAAACCAATGGACCAATGATCATTTACAAGGATGAAATTTCCACTAGAGAAGAGTTCCACGAAAATATTATCAAAGAAAGCTTCCAATAAAATATTAGAATGAGCCTTGTGGGGAACTTGAAACGAATTCTGAGAATAAAAATTAAACACACCGGAATGTTTAAAAATAAATTTGTGTTTAGACAAAGAGAAAGCATGTGAATCTATTGATCGTAAGTCTGCATGTATTTCACTTTGTAAAGAATGCGACTCTATGCCATCAAAATCAGAATACTCATTAGATAATACTTCTTTCTCTTGCAGATCACATGGTAAATTGGAATTAGTAACAACATCAAAAGGATAAGCAAGATATTCAAAATTAACATTAATAGGCAAAGAATCATCATCCAGAAAAGTCATTTCTTCCAACAAATCTGAAGTAGATGAAGAAAAGGTTTCAATAGAAGAATTGGTAGAACCATTACTAAATGAATTTGTATTATAAAATCGACCCATATAAAAAATTAATGGTTGAAAGAGTACAAAAAATAATGATTTGAAAATCTTGTCATCATCATGATTTTCATAATCATTGATAAGATTAGAACTCTGACCTAATAATGAATTTTATGTTGAGAAAACGGTAACTAGTTCTAAGTCTACCTTTGAAGAAGACAAATCAATTTGTTCATTAGTTAACTCTTGAATTTGATTTATTTCTATTGAACTTTCTTTGTGATGATCATAACCATTAGGAGATATTTCAGTTGCATTTTTAGATTTCAAATTTAAATTTGTATTATCATTTTCTGGAATTTGAAAGTGTGTGAATTAATATCCCAATGTGTGTGGTTGTGATACAATTTGAAATTCATTTGTGGGTTCAATAAATTTATATGTGGAATCAAAATTAACTAATGGATCTAACACATCATGTTCATCCTCATTTGATTTCTTACATTCTTTGATAGGAATAACAAGAGAAGTAAAACATTCAATCAGATATTTTGTTGAAGGTAAGTCCTCGATATGGAATCTAAAACAAAGTGACAAGAATCTAGCATAAAATTCATCAAGATATTCATCTGCATGCATAGAAAGACTTTGAATTTCTACACACAATTCTTCATAATTATAGTTATGATGGGCCAACAAAAAGAAACCTCCATAAAATGGTTCCATGAGTGTATAGACTTAGTTGGTAGCGCTTTGTACCATTTATGAATATGTCCTTAGAATGTGAGATTAAATAACCTGCAAATTTCATTATCATTAGTGAAGTCAAAATATTTACATTTATTTATAAATTGATAAAGATGATCAAAAGCAAAAATGTTACTCTCACCGTTGAATTTCAAATTAGAGAAGGATCCAAGCTTCTTTTTGGGTATGAACCTGGTAGGTTTGGATGAACTAAAAGCATTTCCCAAAGTAGGCATGTACACATGAGCCATGATTATTTAAAAAAATTCAAAATAAGATTCTACATAGACAACTTGTTTGTGGCCCTCCTTCTAGCGCCAAAAATGTTGATGGCCATAATTGACCATGATCAACATTGGGGAGATCACCCGATCATGGTACCAATTAGACCCTCATCCATTTGGGATGGTGATTTCGACTGGGTTTATGGGTCCAGTTATCATTTTCCTAAAAATAGCCTAATTTAATGTTAATCTAATTTAGACTAATCTGTATGTACAAAAATATATACACAACCTTCTATCTGCTAATGTATCTTGTTACGTTTTTATCAGCGGACAGAAGAGAAGGAATTGCCTTCTTATAGTTGATTGCAGAAGGTATTACTTTGTTTAAACAAGAGCTTAGCAAATCCACATTGAGGTTTTCTCCTACTTAAGGAGACTCTGGAAAATGAAGACTATTCTACATGCAAATGCAATTTATTCTAGTATGGAATAAATAAAAATAAAGCGTAAACTATCTTGATTGGGAAAGGATTAGTACTTATCCAATTCAAGAGAAAGATGTAAAAGGAGAAGAGAAAAATATTGAGTTTGGATTCAAGATTAAAGTATGCTTAACAAATTATGGAAGTAATTTCAATAATTTATGGCAGTTTATGAAAATATGTGATGTGGGAGCATTGCTCCAACCCAACAACGCGCCAAGTAGACAACACATCAAAGCGCGCATTCAATGGAAGAAGAGGCACCAACCCTCATTTAAAATTCAAATTGTAATTAAATGAAATTAAATGTGTAAGGCTGGAAGAGCCAAATCCATGCCTTTGTGTAGGCTATAGGTAGATTCGCCTTTATTGGTTGACAGGATGACATCTAGATCTGATTCGGACTAGACAACCATTGAATGTAATTCAATGAAATTAATGAGAGAAGGTGAGATGGAGGGAAGAGCTCGAGGAGCCCCTCTTTGTAAAAATATCTTTTGTATATGTTTTGAGTTAGGTAGAAGAGAGGAGAGAGCCGAGAATCGATTGTAGTCCGAGCTTGAACATATTGTAAACATGCATTCTGAGATTAATACAAAGAGCAATTTTTCCTGCATGAGAATCTTTGTGTGTTTATGTGTATTTGAATTAATGTCTTTTATGTGTTTATATGCATATGATGTAGATGTATGTTAGATTCCATCTGCAGGGATAGATACAATTCGCTATTTGTTAGTTTTGTTTGATTTCAGTCTGGATTCTTTATGGCTTAATGCAAGGGGTTGCATGACAGAGTGTTGAAGGACTCTGTGAGCCAATGAAAAGAGTGCACATCTGAGTTTTGTGGAATTCAGGCAAGAATGTGCCAGAGAAATCATAGACTCAATGGAGAATCCTCAAGGTTGCTTCTCCCTTGAGTCTATGATTTCTCCGGTACGCCCTCCTGGCACGTTCTTGCATGAATTCCACATAACGCAGATGTGCACTCTTTGCACTGGCTCACAGAGTCCTTTAGCACTCTGTCATGTAACCCCTTGCATTAAGCCATAAAGAAACCAGACTGAAATCAAAGAAAACTCACAGATAGCGAATTCTATCTATCCCTGCAAATGGAATCTAACATACATCTACAACATATGCATATAAACACATAAAAGACATTCATTCAAATACACATAAACACACAAAGATTCTCATGCATGAAAAACTGCTCTTTGTATTAATCTCAAAATGTATGTTTACAATATGTTCAAGCTTAGACTGCAATCGAGTCTTGGTTCTCTCCTCTCTTCTACCTAACTCAAAATAGATACAAAATATCTTTCTACAAAGAGGGGATCCTCAATCTCTTCCCTCCATCACACCTACTCTCATTAATTTCATTGAATTACATTTAATGGTTGTCTAGTCTGAATCGGATCTAGATCTCAGCCTGTCAACCATTAAAGGCGACTCTACCTATAGCCTACAAAAAGACATGGCTTTGGCTCTTCCAACCTTACACATTTAATTGCATTTAATTACAATTTGAATTTTGAAATGAGGGATGGTGCCTCTTCCTCCATTGAATGTGCACTTTGATGTGTTGTCTAGTTGGCGTGTTGCTAGGTTGGAGCAATGCTCTTGCATCAATATGCAATAAAAATGATATCAATAAATATATACTGAAGCACCTCTTGCATAGTATTAAACCCAATAATAAGTAAATGAATTTGAAATTAGATGTATCAATACATTAGGAAATAGTTCACTTGATGCACTGATAATTATAGAAAAACTAGGATAAAGGTTGAATTGATAATTCTTATTTAATTTCTTAAACCACTGCAAAGATAGTTTTGATGTGTAAAAAAAAATCAAAATTAAATTAACACAAAGGAGTTAACAATGAGCCTATAAATTCATACAATAGTGAAATGAAATGTAAAATTATTATTAGCTCCAAAACGTTTTATCTTTGCACAGTCCTTTTAAATTCTAAATCCCTTCGAGAAACAATTTTGCAATAGTACATAGCATCTTCTCTTAGAAATTCAGAAATCTCTTAATCCTATAGAAAGAAAATCTCTCTGGTAAACTCTCTCGTACAATAGTGTAATTGACAGTCTCTCTCCCTGCAAAATTTCCCTTCTTCTAGATCCCCCTCCCTTAAAGTCTGAATCTTCCTGTATATTTATATCATGAAGCAACAGTCTAGCTCCAGCTGGTGAATGGGTGCAACCTTGAAAAATGCCTTCCAATGGACCGAATATATCTCCCAAATTACTCATTTGTTTGGGAAAATCCTCATGATTCAACTAATTTGGTATGTTATGAGAAAGGACCATGAAAGAACCATGGGAATAGAACTGAGATGAAAGGACCATGATGATATTAAAATTTCTTGAGTAATAATCATGTAATATTTTCTTATAATCCAAGTGTTAGAATCGTAATATACAAAAAAACCCAAGATAGAACTATACCTTGAACCTCTCTCGCCATAATTGCATGAATAATTTTGATTTTAATGGGTAAAACAGTGAAGCACGACCTCCATTACTTCATGGACCAGTTGGTACCAGCCTAAATTGTCATATGGATGAGATTATTTTTGAAATATTCATCACTTGAATTTATCATTACGTGGTTTAATTTGTTATGTATATCATCAATAATCAATGTTATTATAATGATTAGCTGCAAATTTATAAAGTGGATAGTTATGCATTAAGGTTTTGACACAAAAATTATAATAATGAAAATGAACTTTGGAAGATAATCAAACTTATGCCAAGGTTAAGCTATGATCTCTTGAAAATACCTTTTTATATGAGATCCAATTGAATTCACATGATTTGATTATTGTCCATAGTTCTAAAATACGATAGGGATATCAAATATTAAAACTAAGAATAAGGTAAACCAGAGCATACCTTATTCATTGGAACCCAATTATGTATCTTATGTCCCAAATAATATCATCAAGATCTTTGTAATGAGTTTGAGAAAACAAGAATAAGTGGATGAGAGTAATAGTAAATGAATCATTGAGTTATTTCCTAAAACCATGATATTAGCCACATGAACCAACAAAGAAATCCTGAAAACAAGAACATGTTACGAAACCAATCTACTAGTTATTGAAAGATGTAGTGAAATTCTTCGAAATGATGCTTTGAATTTCATATTGGAAATCATGAAATTCTAAAAATAATTAAGATAAATAAGAAGAAATAAAATTAAAAGCACTTTCAATACTTACCACATTAAATCATTAATTTCTAGTAACAAAACCAAAACAGAAAAATATTTACACAAAAATTATGCAAATTACATCAAATCAAAGAAAATCAAATAAAATAAGAGAAAAATTTCTTATCAAAATAAAATATAAAGGACCCAAATTTTTAATCATTCAAAATAAAATTTTGGGGGTTGTTGTTTTCCACAACACGTTGGAAGGGAAATCTAGCTACATCGTTTGTCTCCTCTAATTGTTGCTTAATGAAAGCTTGTTTGATGAATTTTGTGCTATAATTCATCATTGATAGATGCATAAAGCATATGATTGACTTGGACACATCCTGTATCCATACTATTTTCCTAGAGAACTGGAAAGCGTTGTGGTTGGGTACCTAGGTGTTTCAGTAGATGGAAATATGTGCGTAGGATGACTAGTGGTTCATTGTTTTGTTATGCCCTAGAGTACAAAAGGTTCCTAGTCAATCTGTGTGGTACCAATGCTCAACCCAAAGGTAAATTTGGTTCCTAGCATGTTCCTAGTTGGTATGTTGTTTGAGATAAAAATGCTACAAGTGAATGGAGGAGCATGAACACTTTGGTTCTAAGATGGAAGTGAATTTCTTGTAACGATACAATGAAATTGCATTGTTCTCACTGGGGAAGCCAAGTGTCAGTTTTAGAGTTAATTCTAAAGTGGAATGGAAAGAATGTAGTGGGAAGGATAGAGATTTTTTCCTAAATGCAACAAACAATTATTTTTCAGAGCATGGTCCAAGGAATGCTAATAACAATTATGGAAAAATAAGGTAAATTTTGTGAGTTGGGATCAATAAAATTAATGACCATATATAGATGTGAATCACACCATGTATTTGTAGTAAATATAGGATGATATATGTCAATCATATGTATTGGTCCTTGAAAATTTTGAGCTTGTATATTTCATAGAGTTTGTACTTGGAATAAGTATTGTAGTGGTACCTAAGCATTGTTTTCAAAGCTTGTACCTGGAGTCTTCATGAGATGGAGTATGTTAATTGTATGTACCTATATATTTGTATGTAACATGTAAAGTGTATATCATTGTATGACATAGATAGGCATGCATAATTATTTGCAATGTGTCCCTGATGATTTGGATAACTTGTTCAGTATAGTGCAGAAAACAGTGTTATGGAGTTGTTAAACACTTGGAGGAGTGGTCCATGTATTGGATAGATGCTCTATGAGTGGACCATGGTGATTGTAAACTCTAGGAGGTGCCTAGAAAATGGAACTACTTTGTACATTTAGGGAGAGTTCATCATGAAGTTGAATGAACCATGTACTTGAAGGACATCCTATTAGTCTGACGGTAGGGTACCCATGTATTATGGTGGATGGTTGTTCCTTTATATGGACTTTGACAGTTTAGTGGTGTCTATATGATCAAGGTACGAAATGTAAGTTCCAAGTTGGACCAAATATATACTTTTATGATGGGGAGGTTGTTCAATTCATGGTGGAACATTTGTTACAGAGGACTTGATCCTAATAGAAGACTTGACCTAACTGAGATTGAGACAAGTACTTGTTAAGGGGGAGTGTTCGAATTATTAAGTCCTACTTGTCTTATATGTGAACATATTAAAGGTTGTGATTTTTATTATTATTGGTCAGTTTTTTTTTAGCTTTGAGAGGTATTCCCACAAGAGATCGGGTGTCAGGCATGTGGGAATCTTCGTTGGCACCATATTAACCTTTCATTTATGTTGTTCCTGAGATTTTTCTACAATCAAAGAAAAATGTTAAGGAATCTCAAAATAATAATTAAAATTAAATTTTAATACCCCTAATTAGATTTGAGCTTTCAATGAATAATAATCAGAAATGAAAGAGGCATAATCTCATCATAAAGTTATTTCAAAATTAATAAGATGGAAAGAAGAGTTAAGACAAACAATAATTCAAAGAAGAATCCATGTATCCAGTCCTGATAAATATTACTTAATCTCCAATGGAAGAAATAGCATAGGATTTACCTATATCATGAAATATGAAGAATTTTAACAAAATATAAAATCACAGATCTTACCTAACTTATAGTTAAGCAGAGGAAACGTTGTACTTGTATAATTGTTTTTTAATTTACTGCAATGGAGGTTGACCTAGTTGCAACAACTATGCCATGGATAAATTTATTAGAAGATAATGGTTTATGGAAACATAGAGTAGAAGCACATAAAATCTAGAAATGAAAATCAGAATCTCTCTATCTTTTGTAGAAATAATTTTAATTGAAAGTTGTGTATTTTCTCAGGGCACAAAAAGTCCCTTTACAATAACTTTGAATAAATATTTAGACTAAGAAATAACAACATAAATTGTTATTTGATTCTTTGAATTATAAACATGGATTGATTAGATAAGATAATTCCCATATTTCTTCAACCGCTGAAGCAAAACCTCCTCATTATGTTGACTAGATTCGCAATTTAAATCTGTAAAAAACATGAGAAACAACAACCATTGGATCGACCTCGATAAGCTATCAGTACCATAGATCTATCTTAATAATATTTTAAAAAAATATTGCGACCTTTGATTAATCCCACATTCACTGGACAATTTGTTTTTCTTGGATTTATATAGAATAATCCTTCCCAACTGATTTGAAAACAAATGAATAGGATATGGAACCTTGTGCATAGTGTAACATTTTACACTGTGGGACCCAAGATCTATCTTTCCTCAAACATACAAATTCAACAATCAAACCCGAGGTCCAATGATCCGACCTGACGTGGCATGTTGACATTGCCACAAACATGTGGTAGCCCCTCATCGGTCCCTATTGTCATTGATGTGGCAGAAGTACATTTCATGTGTCCCCTTGATCTAGTGCATGTCCTGCGTATCTAGAAAATTCCATGTATACACTTGGCTATCGCTAATTGGTTTTGACATAAGTTACACTGGAACGACGACGTGGCATGCCATGTGAAAATGCTAAGTTATCCACGAGAATGGAAGACATTATGGAAAGAGATTTAGAAGAAAGGTCCAACAGTCTGGTGATCCAATGGTCGATAACTTGGTATGAGGTCATATCAAATTGGGGTAATATATTTTGCATTATGATCTGGGACCCCAGTGGATGATGGTCTGGTGATCTAAGAGTCAAGATTTCGATAGGCATGACACCTCCTGGTTGGTTGCATACGTCATTTGATGTATGTCGGTCCCCAGATTGTCGGAAGAGTTCAATCTTAACCTTTCTAGTATATCTCGATGTCTAATATCCGAAACAATCTCTAACGTTGGTATAGAAAATCTTGGATTCATTATGAGCCATCAATTTGATGTGCTGTGAAATCCAAATAGCTAAAACCTCAACAACGTCATGCTAACAACATCTATACGTGTGGTAGTCGCTAACATGATCTAAATTGGTATGCCACCTATATGATTGACGTGGCATCCAATAAGATCGAATATCTGTGATGGATCTGGAGTGTCCGTCGAAGCATCTTTGCAACAATCTAGATCGTTGTTTTTTTCACTTGGGATGTCCATCGGAGCTGCAAAATATTTTGGAGCCCGATGGGAAACTCCGAGATCTAATCTCATATGTCGATCTGATTCACTTTATAGGAGTATAATATTCTCATCTGACTTTCCATTGATGTACCCAATTCAGAGAGGTCTACGTTGTAAGACTTTGATGGGTAACTCTGAGATTTAATCTCAGTCGTCAATCAAAGATGTCGAAAAGAAATGAGGATTGTCGATTTGATATGCTCAAAACCTAAAATTGACTAAGGAATTAGAAACAACATGCTAACATCATCTGACACACAACATCTCATCATTGATCTGTACAAGTGCTAACATTGAAAACGTACATGACACATGTCACTTGGTTTCAAGGTTTTTGACCTCTACAATTGGGGATTTATAGGTGTACATGTGGAAGTCATTGATTGGTTACAACCGGATTTGTGTTGGCATGCCACGTGGGAGACTGACATAGCACTGGATTAGAACTATACAAGGAGAATATCTTGGATGCGATGAACTATCGGGGTCCGGTGGTCCGGCATGACATCATTATTGATGTAATTAGTTAGGTCCCATGGATACGTGACAACCTTCTATTGGTTTGTGTTGGAACTAAGGTGGACAAGAAGGTCACCTATCACCTGGATCTATTGTTGGCCTTGCCAAATTTTTATTGGAGGGTGATGTGGCATTGGATCGGGTCATAAGTCTGGTTCCTATTAAATTCTTACCTTCCGGGAGGACAATTGTCTGACATGGCCGATGTCGGGAGATTGGAAATTTGAATAAAAATCTCTGAGACCTGTAAAAGGATGTGGGTTGTTGATCTGGTGTGCGCCCAACGATATTGCGAAGGAATCTTAGCCATCCATCAGTGATTTTTTTCAAAGTGATAGAGATCTTAAGGATTTTGATGAGGAACTCTGAGATCAAACAAGAGCCATCGATATGCACATAAGTAATCCATGTCTTTGATCTCTCTGCCCTTTTGATCAATGCTTCAGATCCATTTGACATTATTGTGCTCAAGAAAAGTTTTTTTTTTTTTTCATACTATAAGACCTAAATAAGATACGATTAATTCATTATTTTGAGTTTTGGAGTGGAGCGAGTGGAGCGCGACCTAAGAAGAGATCAGTGCAGCGAGCAACGAGCAGGGGTCCCCCAACCATGGACGCTGGTGGGGGATCCGTCCCCATCTCTCCCCCTTTACCAAATATTGATGCTTTCAGGAAACAGGTGGCCGAGGCTTCCAAAAGACCGCCGTTAGTAACACAACAGAAGTTCGTCAAGAAACTGGAATGCATCCCAAGCGTAGAACTACCATTAGAAGAAACTTGCAGGTCGACAATCAATTTGGTAGAAAGAGGTCTAATCGGGCAATTTACCGGGCTATGGCCCTCTCCCAAATCCGTTGAAGCCTGGGTGCAAAGGAACTGGAGCCCGCTCATCTCAGATGGGATAAAGAGTCACTTCGTAGGGAAAGGCTACTTTGTCTTCGTCTTTGAAAACCCTGAAGATAAAAAACTCATTTTCAGAAACGACCCATATTTCATGGGACCCCAAGGGCTATATCTGAACAAATGGACCCCGGATTTCGATCCAGCCTAGGATGTGCCATCCGTTGTTCCAGTGTGGTTTCGCTTACCACATCTCCCTTTGCACTGCTGGAACCAAAAATCTCTGCATGCAATCGACAACAAGCTTGGAAGGTACATCGATCAAGCACCAAGTAAAGATCAATATTCATGCGCTCGGATCTGCGTGGAGGTGGATCTGGAAGTGGGATTACCAGAGGCAATCAAACTTATAGCGACAGATTGGACGCATATCCAGGAGATAGACTATGAACAGTTACCTTTCAAATGCCGACACTGTCATGGATACGGCCACTTCGCAAGGCACTGCAAAAAAAAGAATGCAGAGGAGAGTGAGAATGCAAAAACAAACCAGTGGATCATAGTTCAGAAAACAAGGACAACAAGATCTAGAAACAAAGGAACAATGAAGAGTGACAACCTTGGGCAACTGGAGCAAGAGCAACCTGATGGGGACCCCAATCCCACACCGCAATCAGCAACGCAAGCAAAAAATCTCAATAAGGAAACAGAAGAACCAGATATAAATATGGAAAGAAGGGTACACCCAAAATCCCCCTCAAAAAGAAATGACACCGGGGAACAAGGGAAAATGGTAGGATCCATGGAGGCAGCCCCCTCACCTTCATATGCAGACATAGCCAGAAAGAAAATAATGGAACCAGTAAGCTCCTATGAGGATGAGATCTTAGAAAGACCAGCCAAAAGAGCGGGAAGGAAGTCCCGTAAAGAATCTAGGGAGGAAGAGGCAGAAAGACAAAAGACCCAAGGAAGCCAACCCACCATAGAAATGTCAATCAGCAGAAATACAAGGATAAGGTCTCAAAAAGGAGGAGGCCCGTCCACCCCCACTAGTAAGTAATGAAAATCATCTCTTGGAACTGTAGAGGTCTGGGGAACTCGATGAAAATTGAAGCAGTTAAGGACCCGATGAAAGTGGAACCAGTAGACATTCTCATGCTCCAAGAGACAAAAATCGAAGGGGAATCCCTTCTTGAGATCAGCAAAAACAAATGGCAGAAGAATCCAGGGAAAGCAATTAGTGCAAGGGGATCCTCCGGAGGAATAACAACACTATGGAAGGAAGATCAGTTCAGCCTCGTCAACTACTTCAACACTCAGCATTGGAGCTACACTGAACTGAAGCATACAGTAAGTAAGTTAACCATTGCATTATTCAATCTTTATGTACCAACTCTGCACTCCGAAAATAAAGACTGCTGGAAAAATTTAACTGAGTATCTAGAACTAATTTCCCCTAACAATATAATCATTGTTGGAGATCTCAACCTAGTAATGAATGGAAAAGAAAAGAGGGGAGGAAGGATCAACAAGGACCAGCAGATTCATGTAGTAGAAGAAATGATAAAGCAGTGGGACCTAATGGATTTTAAACCACGCAGAGGGCTCTACACCTGGACCAATAATAGGATAGGGGAGGAACACATTTCTGCCAGATTGGACAGTTTCTTGGTTCAAAGCTCTTTGCTATTGGAAAGGAAGCTAATCTCCACAGCCATCCTTCCCAATCTTACCTCAGACCACAAACCCATTCTGCTTTCGTTAGAGGATGAGGAAATTTTAGGCCCAATCCCATTCAGATTCAACCCTTCGTGGAAAGAAAAGAGTGGTTTCTATGAGACAGTCTGAATGGCATGGGCCACTACAGTAACCGGGTCTCCCCATTTTGTCTGGGAACAAAAACTTAAAATTAAAAAAACAGCTCTCAAGGAATGGAGTAAAAGACCGAAAAGTAACCCCAACACCCAAAGAAAGGAGCTAGTGCAACAGTTGGGAAAGCTGCAAAAAAAAATGGAAATAAAAGGAATTGTTAACTCAGATCTGGAAAAGGAGCAAGCAATCCAAAGTAAAATTTACCATTCCTTTAGAATCGAAGAAGAATATTGGAGGTTAAAATCTCGTTGCTTATGGTTGGAATCCGGGGATAGAAACACATCTTACTTCCATCACTAATTCAAATCCTGGCTTTCCAGGAATCACATCTTTGAAATCACAACCAAAGATGGGAAGATTTACAAAGGAATAGATCAAATAAAGACTGCAGCTGTCTCACACTTTCACCATCTTTACAGCAAAGAGAATGATGATAACGAAGAAGGCAACAAGGACTTCCTCAAGAACATCCCGACTCTGGTTACAAAAGAAGATAACACAACACTATTGAGCCCAACCAACGAAGAAGAAATTTGCAAAATCATCTGGTCCATGGCCCCTGACAAAGCTCCAGGGCCAGACGGGTTCACTATTTATTTTTCCAGGATATGTTGGAATATAATCAAATCTGATCTCATAAGAATGATAAAAGGATTCCTATAGAAAGAAAAACTGGGAAGTGCCACCAACTCAACATTCCTCGCTTTAATCCCAAAAGAAACAAACCCCATCTCCTTTGATAGATTCAGGCCAATCTCCCTTTGCAACGCCTCTTATAATATAATTGCAAAAATTCTTGTAAACAAAATAAAGCCACTGCTGGGCAAACTCTTTTCAGAATCGCAGGGAGGATTCGTCAAAGGCAGACATATCCTGGATAATGTGATCCTAGTTCAGGAAGCTATGCATTCCAGCAAACTCAGAAAAGAGAAGGGCATGTTGATCAAGTTAGACATGGCTAACGCCTTCAACAGAGTAAAGCTGACCTTCCTATATCAAGTGCTACTCTCATTTGGATTTGAGCAAGAGTTTGTAAACGTGATACAAGCCTGCACTCACAGCCCATGGATAGCACCTTTGGTAAATGGGAGGCCAACAGAGTTATTCAAATCTTCGAGGGGGTTGAGGCAAGGTTGCCCTCTCTCCCCTTTTCTGTACATTTTAATGGCAGATTCACTCAGTAGGAAGCTGGAGCAGGAAAGGTTAATAGGAGATGTCCCAGGCCTGAGAATCATGAAGGATCTCAAGCCTATTAATCACGCTCTGTTTGCGGATGATTCTCTTATGCTAGGAGGAGCCTCCAACAGAGTAGCTTTTGCATTTAAGAGCATACTGCAGAACTACTACAATGTGTCAGGAGCTTTGATAAGTGAAAGGAAAAGTGTTGTCTATAGTTGGAATGCAACAAAACAGGAAACCCAAAGGATTTCCAGCACCCTGGGGTTCAAAGGGTATGCAGATTGGGAAAAGATACAGTACCTTGGTCTGCCATTAACTTTGGGCATCAATAAAGTCAACCTGTGGGAAGGAGTCGTAACAAAAATTAAAGGGAAAATTGATGCCTGGGGAGGACACTGTCTCACACACGGAGGAAAATTAACATTGATAAAGGCAACTCTCTCCTCATTGCCGATCTATCAAGTAGCTTATCTCCTGGCACCCAAGTCAATTTCTGGGCATATCAACAAGTTCCTGAGAGATTTCTTGTGGCATGGCGGCAAAGGGAATCAACACAAGTTCCATTTGGTCAGATGGGAAACAACAAAGTTGCCCATGAGAGAAGGCGGGCTTCATATTAGAGATCCAGCTCTTGTCAACATTGGCCTTGGATGAAAAATCCTATGGAAGATGCACAATGAGCCTTCTCATCCTGTAAGTAAATCGCTCCTGCACAAATACATTCCCAACGCTCAAATCCAAAATTTACAAATCGCTCTCCACAGGAAAAGCACGCAGCTCTGGAAACTATGCCTCAAAGGGACGCGAATCTTCATCCAGGATCTGTACCGAGTTCCTGGAAACGACAAACAAACTCGCCTTTGGAAAAATCGGGTAATGGGGAGGCCGCCCCTTGCCTCAAACGCCATCCTGAATGAAATTTGCGCTTTCCTTGTCCAAAGAGGAATTCAGAGGATCAATGATATCTCAAAATGGAATGAGGATGGCTCCTGGTCAGATTGTCACTTCGGCAATGTTCCAAACCGCCTCCTTCAACAGCTTGAATCGCTCAAAGCAGAGCTCCAAGATGCAACACCAGTGCACATGAATGAAAAAGACAAGTGGGGTTGAGGACCCACAGGGAGTTATTCTATAGCCAAAGGCTACGCTAAGCTTCAATGTCAGAAAGACAGACCACCCCCAACAAAAATCTGGAAGGATGTATGGGACTCTACAGTGATCCCCAAGGTTATTTTTTTCTTCTGGACTCTAATGCACAAAAAGGTCCTGACTGGTGAAAACTTAATGAAAAGACATATCGCAGGCCCACACAGATGTGCTCTATGCAAAGAAGCAATGGAAACATCTGACCATTTGTTCGTAGACTGTTAATTTGCAAACAAAGTCTGGTTCCTTACCCTCCAAGGTCTCAATGTTGTTGTCCCCTCGAACATCTCTGTTGTAGATCTTTTCACAAACTGGAAGGACCGCTATCCCTCGCTCCCAATGAAAACGCTTTGGGCTAGAATCTGGATCTCCATCCCCAAGTATGTGTGCTGGAAACTATGGCTTGCAAGAAACGAGCAAATCTTCAACAACATATCATGGACCCCCAGCATGGTAGCAGTGAAAGAAAAAGGTCTCCTCATAGAAACTCTGAGTTCTCAAGCTCACAAAACAGATACCTCGCTGCAGCAAGAAGAAAAGGATTGTCTCAGTAACCCTATGCTCACTTCTAGGACCCAAAGCATTGAAAAACCCCATTCCGAAACAAAATGGAGGCTAAGAGACAATAATGACACTTTCCAAAGATGGTGGCAGAAGCAAGGAATAACTACAACATTCTTCGACGGTGCCTCCAAGGGCAATCCTGGCATAGCGGGAGCTGGAGGAATCATTTACTCCAGTGAAGGGACAACGCTAGAAACCTTCAGTTGGGGACTTGGACAGCGAACTAATAACCAAGCAGAAATCTTGAGTCTAATAAAAGTTTGCCAGATAGCTAAGGCAAGGGGTCACCGGAATCTACAAGTGTTCGGAGACTCTGAAATCTTGATCAAAATGATACATTCGGGAGGACAGTTCAATGATGCTGGACTAAATAAGAACCTGCAAAGACTAAGACACACTCTCCAGGACTTCATCTCCTTCAACTGCTACCATATACTTAGGGACCTAAACAAAGAAGCAGATGCTTTAGCCAATAAAGGCTGCCTCCTGGCCCAAGGAGATCTATGCATAAATGGCGGAGACCCAACAAAAATCTGTATCCCTTGAAAAGGACAACAGCGTGTAAAAATTGTAGATGGCTACGCGAAGGATGGCTGGAACCTATGCTGAAACACAGTGCTGTAACATTTACTGAAACACAGTGCTGGAACATATGCTGAAACACAGTGATGGAACATATGCTGAAACACAGTGCTGGAACATATGCTGAAGCAGTTCTGGAACATATGCTGAAACAGTGCTGTAACATATGCTGAAACACAGTGCTGGAACTTATGCTGAAACAGTGTTGGATCTTATGCTGAAACACTGCTGGAACATATGCTGAAACACCGTGCTGGAACATATGCTGAAACACAATGTTGGAACATATGTTGAAACACAACGCTGGAACATCTGTTGTAACACAGTGTTGGAACATATGCTGAAACAGTGCTGGAACATATGCTGAAACAGTGCTGGAACATATGCTGAAACACAGAGCTGGAACTTATGCTGAAACAGTGTTGGATCTTATGCTGAAACACCGCTGTAACAATTGTTGAAACAGTGCTGAGACATATGCTGAAACAATGCTGATACTTATGCTGAAACAATGACTGGAGTTTCGACACTTAAATTTAGTCTATAGCTATAGAAGTAGATTAGTTCATAAAGACAGACCCGAAGAAATTCGAGGCCATTTTGTAATCGGATCTGTGGCTAGTCCACCCCATTAATATAATCTATAACCGTTTCTGTTAAAAAATAAATAAAAATAAGATATGATTAAATATTATATACCAAAGCTTAGTATATAAAACCATAACTAATCTACCTATAATATAATGTAATTATTTATTTACAATTAATATTATAAAAATATTAAAGATTAAACTATAAAAGAAAATGTAAGATTAGCTTGTTAATTAACACTAGTTTAAAATTCACTAAATACAATTTATCGAATATTACAACAAACATTTGATTTTACAACATTGGGCTCCATATGGGGATTGTGTCTCCCTGTGAGGCACAAAAGAACATGCAGACCAAGTGCCTTTATTATTGGGAAATGGAGTCATTATTCTCTAAAAATAATTACTTGTTCAAACACATATAAAACTAAATCATTTCTTTTAAATTAAACATTATATAAGAAGTGATAAAGTTGTCAATAGGAAAAATTTATATATGCTTGAATAAAATTTTCAAGAAAGGGTAATAAGAAAATTTTTTGTATTAAAATTTACTCAAGAGTTATCTAAAGTAATCAGTTTAAATTTATCTCAAACACTATATTTCTAACTAATTTTGTCTTAACTCAAGGCTTGAAATAATATTTAAATTCAAATTAGGATACAGAAATCCTTGAAAAATAATTAATAACAGAGTACTAGTACGTATATGTAGAAACAACCTTTACAAATATCACATATATTTCTTCACTGGCAGCAGGCGTCCATAGCCCCAGTGAAGTTATCTACAAACCCCAACTTAAATTTCCTTTCACCACTTCAATTTATAATTCCGTTTATCTAAGATGAGGGCAATCATTTCTGAATTTCCTTTCATAATCTCTTTTGGACAAGATGGGGGCAATCATTTATGAATTTCCTTTCACCATATGTCCTCAAAATTTTACTTTATTGCTTAGAAGTGGGGGCAATCAATGTGTTAAATAACACAAGGGGTGATATTTGTTTTTGATATAAAATAAAGTTAGACTACCTACACGTATAAGTGTACTATGAGATTAATTTTCTTTCAATTCTAACTATACCTTCTCCTATAGGTAAAATTTATATGTTTGAATTTTTATGATTAAGGTTTAACCTTGAGAAAACTTGACCAGTTGTAGTCTAATATCAAAGCATAATTTTCAAAAGATTACCCTAAACACATTTTTTCAATTAAAATAAAGAAACGAATAAACATTTTCACTAGGCTTGTAAAATAAGCATGTTTAACTTTTAAATTCTATTGACTAGATCTATCATTTATATAAAGATTCAAGTAAGATAGAAAGGTTTAGCTTCATTTATTCTAAACAAACAAACATAAATTAATTTTGTTCTTATGAGTCAAAACCATCTTGTAATTGATCACAAGCAAAATAAATTATATTCTTCAACTGACAAATGCTATCATTTTAAAGAAATTTATTACCTAAGAAAACAAAACAAAACTAGTCATAATTGGGTTGTAATTCATAAAATGAGTTCTTAACCCATCAAGGCTTGAAAATGAAATTAAATGTCAATATAAATCAAAACCAAACCAATATAGACAATGAGAAAAATGAGTAAACTATCTACTGAATAAAATGTTTTAAATAACGCCCATTGATAGGCGCTTCCAAAATTTCTTCGTCCAAATTTTGAAGAGAGAAGTAATTTCTCCCTTCTACAATTGCAATCTCGTATGGCCCAAATCACAAGTTGTCAAATTTTACATGTTTTCCAGGGTCTTCCCTTCTAGAATCCCATCTCAAACCCCAATTTCAAGGAAGAAAATTTATGTCCTTAGCCTTTTTATGAATAATGTCCTTCATCCTATCATGATATTCTTGAAACTTTTCATTGACTTGTTCTTTAGTTTGTTGGACTTCGATAATTTGGTTAATTCCCCTCGTTGGATCATTTAGATCCTCTCCAATTTCCTGAAATAATTTCATAACAGGCAAAGCAAGTTTAATAGGTAGAATTTCATCCATACCATAAATTAACTGATAAGGAGAAGTACTTGTTGATCAATTTTTGTTGATTTTGTTTTTCCAAAGAGCATACTTTAAATGAGAATGCCAAGCTTTCTTGTTTTTAGTCGGAGTCTTTTTAATAATTCTCATTAAAATTTTATTAGAAGATTCTTCTAGTCCATTTCCTTGAGGATAATATGTAGTAGTATGCCCAAGAATTATATTATATTTTTGACAATATAGCTACAGATTTAAAATATGGTGCAATATATGTGATAATTTTTCATGGACATCCAAATATTGATAGGATATTTTCTTCAAGAAAGTTAATTACCATTGCATTAGTTGCATTTCTAGTTGGAATTGCTTCCACCCATTTAGAAAAATAGTCAGTGGCAGTAAGAATCCACTTATGTTGAGCACTAGAAGAAGGATGAATTTATCCTATGAAATATAAACCCCACTGTTGAAAAGGATATTTAGCCTTAACTGGTACTAAGGGTAAGGAGGGTAAGTATTGTTCTCCTGCAAAAATTTTACATTCTCTATAGGATCTAACCTTTGCATTTACATCTAAAAATGATTTAGGCCAATAATATCATGCACTAAGGATTTTATATGTTGTATCTCTCCATGCATGGTGTCCCCCACATATTCCTTTGTGAAACTCATCAATTACATTTTCAATTTCAGATTCAACAAGACAATTTATGAGAAAACTCAATGGATCTTTCAAGTAAAGCTTCTCATTTATTATGAAATTTTTTATAGCTTGTAATTTAAGTGATCTAGGTTTTGTTGGAGTCAGATTAGATGGGAATTGAAGTGTTTGTAGGTGTAGAATGATATCTTTGTACCAAATAGAGGAGGAAAAAATTTCATCTATTGTGTTCACAAATTGTTGCTCATCAGTTTCTTCTACTGAAGAGCTTTCTAGAGTTTAAGTGATAATATTGATTCCTAGGGATTTGAAAAATAAAATCAAATTTGTTCTACAAACTAGAAATAAATTATTGAATAAGAGAATTTTTATGTACATAAATTTTCTAATCTAAATCTACCAGTTAATTCAATCAACTGAAATAAAAATTTTAGTGTAGCCAACCAAGTAATTGACTATTTATATGAAACTTACTTTCACTTTAAATTTTGATATATTAGTGATTAAACATGAAAGTTTGATTCATAAAGGAAAAGGTAATGATTTAAGGGATAATTTAAATACTTAAAATATTACCTTGATTTTCTCAGTGAATACCTATGTTTGGTTCAACTGACACAAACTAACTATACAAATGGAAAACTAAAACTGCTCTGCAGACCTAGAATAAAGAATTCTATAAAACCAGAGAATCACACACAGAAATACAAATGCTCAACAAGGGAGTTTATTTATGTACAAGCTACTCCTATTCTAATATGTTCATTCATTTGGTCAAGTATAATCATACTTCCAGTGAAACCAAAAAAATGTTTGGCTGATAAACTAGACTCCTCGCATGCATTTTAACAAAACAAAAACAAGTAGAGACAAAAATTGTAATATTATGTGATCTTGATGCTCATACCCACAGTTTGAAAATGTTAGCCTCATATAACTTAAGTTTTTTGAGACTTTATATAATGTATACTCCAAACAAGTTGCAATTGGATCATAAAAATGAAGAAAGGAAATACTTTGATAGTCAACAAATAGCTCACGTTCCTTTGCTTGACATAATTGTCTTTCTGATTCCTTAATGTGACTTATCTCTTCAAATTTTGATTATGATGCAACACAATAAGAAAAAAATAAGCTACCTTCAATACATGTGGAAACTTCAATTGGGATCTACTCAACATCATCTTTAATGCCTTTATTGATGTCACACATAGAATATAATTCTTTGCTATAATTATAATCATAATCTAAAGCCTTCAATTCTTCATTTTTCATGTGCTCTTGATCTAGTGTAAGTCTCAGGCATGTTGTATTAGACAAATATTGAAATCTTTCAAGTTCATCATTTTATTTATTCTGAAATCCATTGGTAATAAATTGGTGTGCTATTGATTCTTTAGCTAGCTTTTAATAACCCATTTCTTCTTCACAAAGATATTGATGATCTTTTTCAAGCACAAGAATATCTTTATGTTCACTGTAATCTTAACTTTTATTCTCTAAAGTAGGAAAAATAACTATACCTCCTTGAAAACTTTCAGATGTATTCATTTCAGAACTATCTAGAGGTATTTATTCATTCAAACTTGTAGTAATATATTCTTCATCCTCTTTTATAGGAATACTATTTATTGTATTCTAAATTTATTTCAAACTTTTCATTACAGTAATCATCAAGAAAATTTTCAATAGAATATATATTCTTGTAATGAGAACAAAATATATCATGAAAATCTTTCAGTCAATAAATACTACCAGTGGGTAATGATCTGTACCAATTCCTTGCATCTCCTTCCAATGAGATCATGAACAATTTCATGAGAACATCCTCATGAACAATAACCAATTGAATCATGTACTCATGAAACTCTATTAAATTTTTTGGTGGACTATCATCAAGGTCGTCCTCTTTGAATCTTTGTAGGTTGTCTCCCTATTCTCCTACATTAGGCATAGTAAGAGGATAACCAGGTACATTTGAAAAATCAAATGATGCATACCTTGAAGCTATCTGAGAAATAAATGAACTTGACATATTGAAATCAGTGGAGTTGCCAATGAATCATATGGATTCTTCAAACCATGGAGTCATCAAGTGAATAATACTCAAAGAGCATGCATGTCTCTACTTCTATTCACCATCAGAAATCATATATGTTCAAATCTGTACTCCTAGGGAAGATATGTCTTTCAAAACTTCTCCCTGACAACTGTTCCAAAAATTTATTGTTCCTAAGATTGTTTTAGGCTCAAAGAACAATTTCAAGGCATCTCATAATAATAATTAAAATGAACTTTTAATACCCCTAATTAGATCTAAGCTTTCAATGAATAATAATCAGAAATAAAAGAGGCCTAATCTCATCATAAATTTATTTCAAAAATAATAAGATGGAAAGCATAGTTGAGATAAACAATAATTAAAAGAAGAAGCAATGTATCCAATCCTGATAAATATTAATTCATCTCCAATGCAAGAAATAACCGAGGATTTAACTATGTCATGAAATATGAATAATTTTAATAAAATATAAAAAGCATGAGTCTTACTCAACTCACAACTAAGCATAGAAAATTTTGTACTTGTATAATTGTTCTGTAATTCACTACAATGGAGGTTGTACCAAGTTGAAACAACTATGGCATGGATAAACAAATTAGAAGAGACTGGTTTATGGAAACATAGAGTAGAAGCACATAAATTATAGAAATGAAAATCAAAATATTGTTATCTTCTGTAGAAATAATTTTAAATTGAAAGTTGTGTATTTTCTCAGGGCGCAAAAAGTCCCAAAAAGTCCCTTTACAATATCTTTGAATACATATTTATATAGATAAATAAAAACATAAATTGTTATTTGATTCTTCAAATGCTAAACATGGATTTATTGGATCAGATAATTCCCAGATTTCTTCAACCGCTGAAGCGAAACCTCCTTGTTTTGTTGAATAGATGTCAATTTTAAACCTGTAACAAACATGAGAAACAATGTCCATTGGATTGACCCCTATAAGCTCTCATGACCATATATATTGCTTAATAAGATTTTAAAAAATTATCGTGCCTTTGATTAATTCCACATTCACTGGAAAAAAATAATAATCTTGGATTTATATAGAATAACTCTTCCCAATTGATTTGAAAACAAATGAACAGACTACAGAACCTCATGCATAGTGTAACCTTTTAGCCCGTGGGAACCAAGATTTACCAGATTGTCCTTTCCTCAAACATACAACTTCAATAATCAAACCCATTGTCTGATGACCTGACCTAACGTGGCATGCTAACATTACCACAAACATGTGGTAGCCCCTCATCGGTCCATGTTGTCATTGATGTAGTAGAAGTACATGGCATGTGTCCCCTTGATCTGTTGCATGTACTGCATATCTCGAAAATTAGACATATACATGTGGTTGTCTCTCATTGGTTCTAACATAAGCTACACTCAAAAGATGGCATAGCACGCCACATGAAAATGTTGAGTTGTCCATCGTACCGAGAGAGATTATGGAAAGAGATTTAGAAAAAAGGTATTACAGTCCATTGATTCAATGGCCAATAACTTAGTATGACATCATATTGGATTAGGGTAATATACTGTGCATTATGATCTGGTAGCTCGGTGGGCGATGGTCCAGTGATCTGATTTTTGAGAGCCTAGTAGGTGTGGCACCTCCTGGTTGGTTGCATACGCCGGCTCACATATGTCAGTCCTCAAATCATCAGAAGAGTTTAGGTTTAACCTTTCTAGTATATCCCGATGTCTAAGATCTGAAATAATCTCGATCATTGATCTGATACATATCAAATCCATTATGAGTCGTCAATTTGATGTGTTGTGAAAATCCAAATGGCCAAGACCTCAACAATGTCATGTTGACATAATATGTATGTGTGGCAGTCACTTACATGATCTGAGTTGGTATGCCACCTAGATGACTGACGTGGCATATGGTAAGCTCAGATATTTGTGACGGATCTTAAGCGTCTATCAGAGTATCTTGTAGCAATCTGGACCGTTGTTTTTTTCAATTGGGATGTCCATCAGAAAGCACTCATCGGAGCTGCAAAATATTTTGGAGTCCAACGGGAAACTTTTATATTTAATCTCATACGTCGATCTGATTCACTAGACAAGAGTTTGAGATTCTCATTTGATCGTCCATCAGCATACCCAATTTGGAGAATTCTACACTGTATGACTCCAACATGTAACTCCAAGATTTAATCGTATCCCTCAATCAGAGACACCAAAAAGAAATGAGGATTGTCGATATGATATGCTCAAAACCTAAAATTGGCATTAGAAACAACATGATAAAATCATCTGACACACGGAAACTCAACATTGATTTGTACAATTTTGACATTACAAAAGGACATGACATGTGTCACTTGGTTCTGGGGTTTTTGACCTATGTAATTGGGTTTTCAGGTGTATACATGGTAGTCATTGATTGGTTACAACTAGATATGTGTTGGCATGCCAGTGGGAGACTAACGTAGCACCAGATCAAAACTATACAAGGAGAATATCTTGGATGAAGTGAACTCATAGGGTCCAGTGGTCCAACATGACATCACTATTGATGTCATTAGCTGGATCACATGGCTACATGGAATCCTTCTATTGCTTTGTGTTGGCGTTTAAGTGGACAAGTAGGTTACGTGTCAGCTAGATTTTTTTTTGGTCTTATAAGAGTTATGTTGGGGGATGATGTGGCACCGGATTGGGTCATTAGTCTGGTTCCTGTTAGTTTTTTACCTTCTGGGAGGCCAGTGATCTGATGGGCTAGATGGCGAGAGATTGGAACTTTGAATAAAAATCTTCGGGACCTGCGAAAGGATGCAAGTCGTTGATCTTGTGTGCACCCAACAGGATTGCAAATAAATATCATCCATCTGTCAATGAATTTGTTTTAGAGTGATAGAGAGATTAAGGATTCCAATGAGGAACTATGAGATCAAATAGGAACCATCAATATACGTGTAAGTAATGTATCCCTTTGATCTCTTTGCCCTTTTGATCAATGCTTCAGATCCATTCGACATTCATGTGCAAAAACAAAGGCTTTTTATTAGTTTTAATACTATAAGACCTAAATAACATACGGTTAAATATTATATACCAAAGCTTAATATATAAAATCATAACTAATCTAACTATAATATAATATAATGATTTATTTACAATTAATATTATAAAAATATTAAATATTAAACTATAAAAGAAAATTTAATATTAACTTGCTAATTAACACCAATTTAAAATTCACTAAATTAAATTTATCGAATGTTACAAAAAACATTTGATGTTACAATAGCTTCAGTGAAATCAGCCCCATAATGAGGCTAGGGTCTTATGGGAAAGTTGATGGGATTTGTGGGCTTGTGATGGGGTGTCACACCCACAAAGAGGAATAAAATATTATAATTAAAGGTTGAGTTTAGAAGGAGTGCTTAAACTCACTCATTCGACTTGTATATAAAGGAGAGAGGTCATTGTGACATTTGATTAGAGTGTAAGGATGGAGTTATCATAAGTGAGTCTGCACTTGTGCTAGGTGTCTTGGTGTTTTCAGCAAAGGGAAATTCTGCATGATGGAAAATTTGGCCTAGGGCTGAGGACTCTCTATTTTTCCATTCTTGGCAAGAAAAATCACATCGTACATGTGGGAGAGAGAGGAAGCCATAGAAGAAATAAATTGTACGAATGGAGCGAGACATATGGAAGTGTTTGTATAGTTTTTCATGCACGTACATAGGTTTCAATGGGAATAGTCATGTATGTATGCAGGTTGCAGTGGGAATGGTCGAATACATATGCAGGTTGCAGTGGGAACAGTCACATATACGCAGGTTTCATTGGGAACAGTCGTGTACGTATGTGGATTGTATTAAGGAGAACCATGAACATAGCTTTACAGGTAGAGAGTAGGTTTTTACATGTTGATGGGTGATGTCATCATGTTGTATAGGAGGTCTGCAACAAATTTGTGGGTAGAAGAAGTTTCTAGGATATTTGTTGAGGTTTGTTTTTTCTTATTTGTATGGTTATTGAAGGACAAGGTTGTCCTTAGATTTTGGTAAAATTGTATTGGTTGAGAGGACAATTTTTGTCCTCAGATTTGGTGATATTTGTAATTGTTGGGAGAGAGAGTTTTTCCCTTGGGATTTTTAATTTGATAAGGTTACAAGAACATAAATATTGTGGCTCATATGTGTTGATGATTCATCTCTAATGTTTTGTGTTTCTTCTACATATAATTTTAGTCAATAATTTTTAGTGTAAAATTGTTTAATGATAATAGCTAGGGTTTTAATTTTAGATCACTAGGAAGCAATTTTTAGATCTGAAAATTAGTCACATACATTTATATGTGAAAATTGACATGGTTACAGAGCTTGGGATTTGAAGAGAAGGGGATCATCTTTGAGACACATAGTTGATATTGTTGGTTGCATATTTATTGTTTTGTTTTTAGCATGTCAAGATGGTGAACACAATGAAGCTTGTGGAAAGGTTGGAAGGGGAAACAAATTTCTGGGCTTGGAAGGCTAGGGTTATTCTCTTGTTGGAGGAGAATGACCTCAAAGAGTATGTTGAGGATGTGGTTCCTAGCTCGATTGATCCAATAGATTTGGAATTCTATAAAAAGAGGGAAGTGAAGTCCAAGCGGGTGTTGCTAGAATCCATGAAGGATCACTTGATTCCTCACATTGTTGAGAAGACATATTCCAAGGAGATGTATGATTCTCTAGTAGGTCTATACCAGAATGGGAATACAAGTAGGAAGTTGCATGTGAAGCATCAACTTCAAGTTGTCAGGATGTCTAGTGAGGACACGGTCGTGAACTATCTTATGAAGATTACCTAGATACAAGATCAACTTGTGTCCATCAGTGATAAGTTGGAGGATGTTGAGTTGTTGAACGTAGCATTGAGAGGACTTCCTAGGTCTTGGGAACCATTTGTGTAAAGGATTTGTGCACGATACAAGTTACTAGACTTTGATAGACTATGGAATGATTGTATTCAAGAGGAGACCTGATTGGTTTCCAGGGATGATATGGATGGCATGGTGAAGAGTATTATTGATGAGAACTTGTTATCACATATAGTATTCAAGGGCAACAAGTCATCCAAGTTCGTGGTCTGCACATGAAGCATCCGAGCACAGCATGCAGAGCAACTCATTTCGGGATTAAAATACAAACTGGCGGGCTCAATTTTGCGACGGTGGAGATCCTCTATGAGGATCAGATTATCAACCCCCGGGTATTCAAAGTTTCAGAATTGCATGAATTATAGTGCCATGAAAAAAACCCGAAGCCTGAAGGCTTGGAGTAAGTCTCAGTCGTCTGATTCAAATGGACACGCGATGCCAAATCTAGAGCTCCGGAGAAAAGAAAAGTGGGGGGAATACCAAAGACCCAAAGTATCTCTCGATCATTGATCGAGAAGGGAGAAGAAGGGTTGTCAATCTGGTTGAAGGGGTCAAAGTCCCAAAGCAGGAGCAAAGTCGTTGATTGAAGTGGATGTGTGTCAATAGATCGACAACTCTGGGTAAAAAACACAGAAGGTAAGTGAGATTTGATATTTGATTTTCCCTCAGCCCGGAGACCTAAAAATTGTCTCAGTCGTTGATCAGTAGGAGCCACGCGTTGCCATACCCTTCACTCTGGGTAAAAGAAGTAGAATACAAAGGAGGTTTGAGGTTTGAAAAGTCTGAAGCCTAAATCGCAAAGCAGATCTCATCCATCGATTCGAAAAGGGAAGATATGATCCATTGATCTGAAGAGGGAAGATTTGACCTAC
Organism: Picea engelmannii; assembly: GCA_009831015.1. NCBI lineage: Eukaryota > Viridiplantae > Streptophyta > Pinopsida > Pinales > Pinaceae > Picea > Picea engelmannii. The sequence continues at coordinate 110,739 of ML785268.1, forward strand.
TAATCATAAATCCTTGCCCAAGATCACAAGATCAACAACCACATTCCATTGCGGGGACGCGACGTGCTCGGGCGATAATTTTCTTGAGCGGTCCCGCAATTGCAACCGTGGTTTGGAAAAAGTAATACGTGGTAAAAGGTGGTGGATTGCGGGCTCAAAAGCAGCGTGAACCCAAAACACCTTTGAGCGGCCCCGCAATCATGTGTTCATATAGCGTCCTATCCGAGAGAAGTGTGTGGCTGCCCCCTGGGAATTAAGCCATGTTTCAATCCCGAGAAAAGGTAGTTAATGAAAATGGAGTTGGTGGTTGAAACCTCGACTCACTCAGTAATTAGAAAGTATGGAGGAGCCAGCCGTGGGAAACAGAGCTTTCAACCTGAGGTACCCCCATGGACGGATTCTCCTACAGACCCATGCTGATCTGAGCTCGCGTCTGATAGAGGGATACATGCATAGTCTGATAAAAGACTTCTCAGACACAAAGTCTTGAATGTAGTGATCAGATCACTCTCCTGATAGTCAGGGACTGTTCTAAGTATAAATAAGTAGTTTTGATATTTTGTTATGGTCATCAACTGGTTGAGTAGAGCTCCCTATTTTGTAATGTTTTGATGCTAGAACTGTTCTTTGGTTATGTATCAGATTTGAGACTTTCATATTAATAGAAGTCAGGCTCTTTTCATCTCTTTGTAAAAACTGTGCTAAAACACTCGGACATGGAGGATCCAGTCAAGGGTTGTCATGTTGTTGTAATGTAGGTTTGATTGCAGTGGTATCGTGACCAGTTTTAGTCAACTTCCTAGTGATATTTTCCCCTCCTACACTGAATGGCTTGGGCATGGAGGATCCAGTCGAGTTGTTGTAGCTGCATGGTGATGTAGGTTTTATCATTGTGTTGTTGTGACTGTGTTGTTTGGACATATCTTAGTGTCTGAAGCTTGAGCTTAAGAGTGATCTTGAGCCTGAGTTTTTCTTCTCCAAGCTGCTTGAAAGCCCGATGCCAATAGCAGTCTTGTCCGCCTTTCTTACTAAGTCTTCCCTCTACTCACACTTAAACTCAATTCACTGATTGAATTTAGTTGTGGCCCTCACTTCCCTGCGCATTTCTTCTCCATTTCTGTGTTGAACATCATTCATATATTGAGTTTTGTCCATTGACCTCCACTCATATAAAACCAATATCCACCAAAAATTTTGATGGGTATTGGGTTTATCCTCCCGTAATTTGAGGGTGAATTTCAATGCTAACATTCATGGAGACATTGTCGGGGAACGAATTGAAGACTTTTCCCTGGGATAGATGACAATGAGCTTCTGATTCTGAAGGCGCATTAGACATCAGAACCATTGAAGATTGCAACTTACACCTGGTGACTCCAAAGTCGAAGACTCCACTGTGGAGGATCCTGTTGACAGAAATATGACCATACCGAAGGGGAAGACCAGGTATCAGTTTATGAGATTTATTCATGAAATCGTGTTCTTGTTTATCAACTCATTTCTCTCTTTCCCTTCACATATAAAGAGGATTATCCTCTGCTTTGTCTATTCAGATGATAATAGGCCTTCCTTTATTTATCCATCCTTGGAAGAAGAAAACATGCCCCCTTCATGTGTTGAAGATATTGATCTCGTGTCTTCACCTCTGCATATTCATAAAAGTGATATCTGTATTGCATCTCCTCTTGAAATTGATCACCCTTGTAGCCCTGAGGAGGTTGAAAATAATTCACAAGCTTCTCAAATCTCGTTACCCTCCATTATTCCTGTTGAGCCTTGCCATAAACTCGTTAATCCTCATGATTAGCCCACTACTTTTCAAATTAAAATCAGAAATAAGTTGTTTAAACCTTTAAGGTTGCCACTTGACCTTCATCCTTATCCTCTTTATTCCTTTGAGTATCTTCCTCGGTTTTTTGGGGAGGATCATGTTATAGTTGAGAGACACTTGGAGGCCTTTGAGAAATTTGTTGACCAGTTTGAGATTATTCATGAAGATGTTACCTTGAGGTTTTTCTCACATTGTTTTTTTGGAGATGTTGTTGTGTGGTTTAGATTTCTGGAAGCCAGTTCTATTGGCTCCTGGACCGAGCTATGTCATGCATTTTTAAAGTGTTGGGGTGAGAACAAGTCCCTTGATCAATATTGGTTTGAGTTTAATGCATTGAGGAGAGGGAAAGAGGAAGCCTTGGCTGCCTTCAACAGGAGTTTTTATAGTGTTTATCATAGTATGCTTATGGAGATCAGACCCACAGAGACTGTTGCCATGGTGTACTATGTCATGGATCTGCATCCAGAGCTGATCCTTCTCCTGAGAGAGAGGAAATATTAATTTTTATGACACCTGTTTGAAGATGTTGAATAAGTTGAAGAGAACATCAGGGCTAGCAAGGGGGTTCATATGCAATCATATCTTGAAAATTTGCATGTCCCTAAGAAGGAGGACTGTTAGTATGCTTCAGATTATGAGCAAGAAGATAGTGAGTATGAATCAAATCTGGAACAACATCAAGGAGGTGGATGTGACTCACATTTGGAAACCGATCCTTCCATATTTGCAGATTCTATGGGCAGGAATTCATATCCATATTATGATCAGTTTCCGGAACATTTTGAGCATGTAGCAGTGGTTGATTGCATAGATGACTATACGTTATTGGTTAATCATAGTTATGACATTTTAAATCTCGTTGCACCATTATCTTATGATCATTATTATGAAGAAGAGACTGCAAATGTTGATGATCAAGAGAAGTTTTCAGAAGAACAGGGAAGTCTTTTATTTACAAGCAGAGAGACATTTATAGAGGAGAAGCCTGGTCTTCTAAAGCATCCAGGATTCTGTCACACGATTCATGATCCTATGCCTATATACATGGGGTTGTATGTTTCAGATTTTAAAAATTTCCAAGACCTCACTATTGATACTTTTCCTTTCTTCATTGAGGAAAAACATCATGTGGAAATCATCCATTTGGGGCCTGCAGAAGACATTCAAGAGCATGATAAATAGCAACACTTTCCCATGGTTCTTGTTTATGATGATTATTATTCTGATCCTTGGGAGAGTCATGAAGAAGAAGAGGGAGAGACAAATGTGTAGTTCATATTCTTCCCATAGTCTACAAATGATCAACCATCACCTAGGATCAGTCAGCCTGCATCAGTCGTTCGCTCACCCATGCTTGCCCGAGACATTTAACCATGTGTAAGAAGTTGTAAGACATAGCATGTTTTCTATCACCAGCCCAGTGGATGTTGTCATTTGATCTAAGAAACTGTAAGGGAGTACATGGAGTTGCATTTCCTTCATGTCTTGGAGCCGCTCATCTTTATCCTAACTTCACCACTGGGAGGAGAGCTGAAAATCGTAATCATTTTTTTGTCACAGTTGCATTTTTTTTATTTGATCGGTGACAGAGTAAACAAGTTTGCAGTTCGGGAGTTTCTTGAATGACTATGGTGGAATTTTTCTTTCACCTAGCGCTTTGTAAAAATCAGTTAGTCTAGGAATATAAATAAATAATCTCCTCCTGGAGCCCATGTATTTTTCTTTGATTTTTAGGATAGTGTGCTTGTCAGCCTTTAATCCTCAACATGATTTTTTTTTAGCATGACTCCATAGCCCAATGCAGAAGGTGAATGTAACTACTTGTTCTTGGTAGCTCGCAGGGAGAATGCCATCCCTTGTGGAGCCAAATTTTATCACATATAGTTGTCAAGGGCAGCAGGTCATCCAAGTTCATGGTCTTCATAGGAAGCGTTTGAGCACAACATGCAGAGAAGCTCATTTCGGGATTAAAATACAAATTGGTGGGCTCAATTTTGCGACGGAGGAGATCCCTTGTGAGGATTAGATTAGTGGCCCCCGGGTATTCAGATTTTAGGAATTGCATAAAGTATAGTGCCATGAAAAAACACCTAAAGCCCGAAGGCCCAAAGTAAGTCTCAGTCACCCGATTCAAATGGACCCGCGGTGCCAGATCTAGAGATCTGGAGGAAATCGAAGGGGAGGAAAGATCTAAGACCCGAAGTAGCTCTCGATCATTAAACAAGAAGGGAGAAGAAGGGTTGTCGATCTTGTTGAAGGGGCCAAAGTCTCGAAATAGGAGCAGATCCATTGATTGAAGAGGATGTGCGTCAATAGATCGACAACTCCGGGTAAAAAACACAGAAGGTAAGCAAGATTTAATATTTGATTTTCCCGGATCCTGAAGACCCGAAAATTGTCTCAATCATCGATCAGTAGGAGCCACGTGTCGCCATACCCTTCACTCCGGGTAAAAGCAGTAGAAGACAAAGGATTTTTGAGGTTTGAAAAGTCTGAAGCCCGAATCGCGAAGCAGATCTCGGCTGTCGATTCGAAAAGGGAAGATTTGATCCATTGAACTAAAGAGGGAAGATTTGAGCCACTGATCATAAATCCTTGCCCAAGATCACAATATCGACGACCACATTCCATTGCAGGGACGTGACGTGCTCAGGCGATAATTTTCTTGAGCGGTCCCGCAATCGAAACCATGGTTTGGCAAAAGTAATATGTGGAAAAAGGTGGTGGATTGCGGGCTCAAAAGCGGTGTGAACCCAAACCACCTTTGAGCAGCCCCAAAATCATGTGTTTATATAGTGTCCTATCCGAGAGCAGTGTGTGGCCACCCCCTAGGCATTAAGCCACGTTTCAATCCAGAGAAAAGGCAGTTAATGAAAATGGATTTGGTGGTTGAAACCTCGACTCACGCAGTAATTAGAAAGTATGGAGGAGCCAGCTGTGGAAAATAGAGTTGTCAACCCGAGGTACCTCGTGGACGGATTCTCCTGCAGACCCATGTCGATCTGAGCTCACATCTGAAAGAGGGATACATGCATAGTCTGACAGGAGACTACTCAGACGTAAATTTTTGAATGTAGTGATCAGATCACTCTCATGATAGTCAGGGACTGTTCTGAGTATAAATAAGTAGTTTTGATATTTTGTTATGGTTTTCAACTGGTTGAGCAGAGCTCCCTATTTTGTAATGTTTTGATGTTAGAACTGTTCTCTGGTTATGTATCAGATTTGAGACTTTCAAATTAATAGAAGTCAGCCTCTTTTCATCTCTTTGTAAAAATTGTGCTAAAACACTCGAGCATGGAGGATCCAGTTGAGGGTTGTTATGTTGTTGTAATGTAGGTTTGATTACAGCGGTGTCGTGACCGATTTTAGTCAACTTCCTAGTGATATTTTTCCCTCTTACATTGAATGGCTCAGGCATGGAGGATCCATCCATGTTGTTGTAGCTGCATGGTGATGTAGGTTTGATCATTGTGTTGCTGTGACTGTGTTTTTTGGACATATTTCAGTGTTTGAAGCTTGAGCTTAAGAGTGATCTTGAGTCTGATTTCTTCTTCTCCAAGCTGATTGAAGGCATGATGCCCATAGAAGTATTGTCCACCTTTCTTACTAAGTCTTCCATCTTCTCACACTTAAACTCAATTCAATGACTGGAGTTAGTTGTGGCCCTCACTTCCCTGTGCATTTCTTATCTAGTTTTGTGTTGAACATCATTCATATATTGAGTTTTTTCCATTGACCTCCACTCATATAAAACCAACATTCACCAAAAACTATGATGGGTATCGGGCTTATCCTCCTGCAATGTGAGGGTGAATTTCAGTGCTAATAGAACCAATCCCTTACATCCTGCACCAATAAGGGCAGAAGAGGTTCTCTAGGAAGAAGAGGTTCACCATGGAGAAAGGATTCTCCTGAGAGAGAAGAATCTCTAGAGCTGAAACGTAGGAAGGATATTAGTAAGATAAGATGTTTTGAGTGCCATGACTTTGGGCACTATGCTTCACATTGTTCACACCGGAGGGGAAGGGGAAGAAGGTAGAAGGAATTCACAACAGAGGTTGATGAGGTTGCAGATAGGTTCTAGAGGGAGATATTGTTGGTCTCCTCCCTTTTAGGTATAGTATCTAATAGGGGGACTTGGTTGGTGGATAACAGAGCATCTTGCCACATGAAAAGTGCTAGAGAGATATTTGAAACTTTCACGAAGACTGGCTCAGACTTGTTTGTGGAGCTTAGCATGAGATATAAGCATGCAATACGAGGATCTAGCACAGTATCATTTCGATTGGATTCATGAGAGGTTTTGAGGGTTTATAATGTGTTATAGGTGCTACAACTTAGGAGGAGTGTTCTCTCAGTATCAGATATTGAGAGAAAGGGATACCACATATTGTTTCAAAAGGGGTAGGTGTTGTTTCTTCCCAGACGATATAACTTCATATTAGCGGTGATTCTTAGAGTTAGGGAGGGAATCCTGTATAGGTTGAGGGTTCATCCTATGCACGATGCGGCCAATAGGAACAAAGAGACAAATGAGGAGGAGTAGGTGGCTCCACCATTGGTGAGGTAGATGGCCCCACTAGTAGCACAGAAGGAGTAGATGGCTCCACTAGTTTTGAGGCAAGTGGCCCCACCAGTAGCACAAAGGGAGTAGGTGGTTCCACCAATGGCGAGGAAGATAACCCCACCAATAGTTTCAGCTCACAGGAATCTAGAATTAAGAGGAATTCATCCTTCAGGATCTAGTAGGGAGGAGTAGCCTCCCATGACTGTTCATAGGAGATTAGACTTCAGAGGAGGTCAATAGGTTCAACAAGAACTGATTGTTGGACATATTGTCAATGATATGTTGTCATTGATGTCAACAATTGATGTCATTATGATGTGATAATTTGTTGTTATGATGAATTATCATTGTGATTTATCATAGATGAAATTGTCATTGATGTTAACAGTATATCATTTAGCATAAAATGTCAAACAGTATGCAGAGATCAAAAGCACAAGATCGGAAGGAGGATTGAATGGTATGTGAAGATAAAATATTAGAAGGAAGAGCACATTGCAGAAGTGTCATCGGGATCGATGGAAATATTGAGAAGTCAACCAATGCACAGGAAAAGGTGAGAAGCCTCAACAGTTGTTCGATCAAGAAAAGTGACAGTATTGATCATCTCTTGGAATGGACGTCGGTCATATGAGTGATCATGGGCTTGAGGACCGTTGGAGGATCGTAACCGTCAGATCTGCAAGCCATATCAATGGCAGGCATGAATTGCGAAGAGATAAAGAAAAATTAAACAACTCGTTGGTTCTAATCCCACAATTGGTCTAGATCGTCAAATCTCATAAACCCAAATATCGACAACTGTGGTTGATCCAACAAATGAGCAGATTAAGTCAGATTAAGTCATGACCGTTGGATGTGCAAACACCAAATCAATGGCAGGGATAGATTGCGAATATCGAAAGGAGTACTAAGCATCGTGTTATTTCCAATACCGCAATTAGTCAAGATCATCAGATCTTATAGGTTCAAAGATCGACGATTGTGGTTAACTCACCAAAAAAGCACAACTTCAAATTGCGGATCTTGGGTGACCAATTAAACCACTCGCAAGTTGTGGTTCCGCAATCCACAACGACCATCGATGTTCACTTGAAAATAGATCTACGGTTGGAATCAGCTCCACTACCAACGACCGGTTTCCATTATGGAACCCGATGATAGTCTTAAAAGTCTTGTTGGTTGAGGACCCCGTAACCATCCTTGATCATTGATCTTTTTCGAGAGTCTTCTCAACCATTGGATCATTTTAAAGTGGAAGGATAGGATAAGCAGGGAAAAAGAATTGAGAATTCGATTATCCGAATACTCATCAGTCGTCGGATCATTTTCGAGTGGAAGTATAGGATAAGCAAGGTAAAATATCATTAGATCTCATTTATGCGAATTTTCGTCATCCGTCGGATTGATTTAAGTGGAAATATAGGATAATCAAGGGTTGAGATCTGAGATCTCAATCACCCGAATATTCGTCAGCCGTCAGATCATTCTAGGGGAAGGACATGATAAGCTAGAAGAAGAGTCATTGGATTTAATCCAAGGCTAATAAGTATCACAGATAGATCAAGATATTGATCTAAAACCTTGATCAATGAACAACATTTGTTTTGGGTTAAAAGATGTGAGGAGGTTACGCTCCGAAAAGTTTGAGATTTGATATACTCAAAGACCGAAATCCGAAATAAATAAGGACCATCAGATGTGGAGGATATACAATGATCATTGGATCAGAGTTGTTGGTCAGTATACCACGTTAGCAAAGACATATGGTAGATCACGTCAGCAGACCACGTCAGCAAGGATGTGTGGAAGAAGACCATGTCAACAAGTACACATGGCATAATCAGATGATGACATGTGTCAAGAAGAAATTGACTCATGCCATGTCAAAATGTGACGTCAATAAATTACGTCACTCCGGAAGAATTACTTCGAGAGTTTCACCACGAAATCTCGAAGTAGACATGGTTTGTCTGATCTAAAGAAACACTTCGGGAGCATTCTCATCTGTTGATCTACTACAGTGGAAGGATAGCGTAAGTATAATAGACAAAGTTGCGAAGTAATCTGTGGCCATCCATCTCAATTCTTGAATAAGACCCAACCGTCGGATTAAGCCTTGTAAGGATCGAAGCTAACCATTGATCTAGTTCAGTGATATAAATGTGAACCATCCGATATGTTCGGCGAAATCATATTCAAATTTTTGAAATTTTGAAATACCGAAGTTCCAAAGAGCGAAGTTTCGACAGTCGTCCATCTCATCAGGAGATAGAATTGTGACTGTTGATTCTAATAAGCGCTCAAGAGCTTGTTTAGTCTAACGTCTAGTCACCGTCGTTAGTCGTATGGAACATAGAAACAAGGGTAAAATGAAGGCAGTGCTTAAATTGATAAGCTCATGGTTCTATGTCTGCGATCATATGAAAATGGTTTGAAGGAAGCACCTCATACAGATTAATTTGACAGAGAGTTAACACCAGAGCAATACAGAGAAACGATAAGTGATCGAATATGATCTGTTGGTGAACTGAGAACACATCAGCAACATGATAATGATATAATGATTTGATCCATTTCTGTGATCAACTCATGAGTACAAACAAACCGATACACAGTCATGATTAAAAGAGAGTTAAATCATGAAAACATGAATAAAGAATAAAAAAGAAAAATGATATTAATTCAAAATTAATATTATCATTTAAA
>ML785268.1:129100-154790 GCA_009831015.1 Picea engelmannii
ACATTTTTCCAACAATGCATCATATACCAATGAAACCACAACGATCCATCTTCATCATGTATCAATGACAACTCATTGATCCATCTTCATCATGTATCAATGACAACTCATTGATCCATCTTCATCTATGCATTCTCATCAAGCAAAATACATATTATATTACATCAATCATCAATCAATCAATCCTTTGACATCAATCAATCAAACCATTGGCATCAATGACAACATGATCCAACAGATTCAAGTTCACACCAGTTGGAAGAGTATATAAACAAGAAGGAATGGTGAGAAGAGGTGTAGTTGAATTTGTTGAAGTATATATATTTATATATAATGGATTGAATGAAAGTTCATTCTATCAGGTTGGTGCCTATTTACAAGTTGGGTCTTGTATGAGGATTGGATTCCTCACATCTCAATTGGATCTGAGATGAACAAACTGGGACTTGTTATGAGGATTGGATTCCTCATTTCTCAGTTGGATCTAAGAACTACAAGTTGGGTCTTGTAACAGAGAGTTGGGTCTCTCATAATTGTATGAAGATGATATTCAAAGATTGATATTATGTATTCATTCAAGTTATTTAATAAACAAAATATTTATTCTTTTATATATATTGATTGAGAAAATGAAATAAATATTTGTTGTTCAGTTAATTTGTGAAAAATGGAAAATTGTCCAAAGTTTTGTGACACTGATTCACCCCCCTCTCAGTGTCAAGTACCCATTTCAACAATTGGTATTAGAGCGGGTTCCTTCACCATAATTTAAACACTGAAGGTAGATTCAGAAGGAATGGGTGGACAAATTGTTATCTCCCCAAATGAAGCTCCCCTATTTGATGGAACATATTATTTATCATAGAGGGAAAATATGAAAATATATCTAAAGTCAAGAGGATCTAGAGTTTGGGATTCGGTAGTAAGTAAGCCTTGGCATTTAACTACTTCAAAGAGAAAATCAAAAACTGCAAAAGAAGCAAAGAGAAATAATTCAATAGCCTTAAAAGCAATTATGGATGGATTAACAGACCAAGTCAAAGAAAATATGAAGCACTACAAATCTGCTAAATAATTATGGCTTCAACTAGAAAAATGTTATCAGAATGAAACACAAGAAGAAGAGAAATCCTATCAAAGTGATAAATAAGACTCGGATACAGAGGATTCTTGTCAGAATAAAGAACAAAACTCAGAAGAAGAGAGTTCTTATCAAGATAATGAAGAAGATAAAGAAAAGGAAAATTGCAATTAGATTGAAGAACATAATACAAAGAAATACATTTATAATTAGTATGAAATGCAGGATTTGATGCAAATCCCAGTTAACAATGAAGAAGACGACATCATCAAGGAATTGAGGAATACCTCGGTATTCACTAGAGAAAAATTACATAATCTTAAAATTGATGTTGCAGCTACTATAGGAGAGATTTGTTTGGAACCAAGAAATTATATGCATATTAAAATTCATGTGGAGCCTCTTGACAGTCTTGAGTACACAACCCTATGCACTCTACAAGAGTTGGAGAAACTCCAACAGAAAGATATGATGCTACTACAAAAGCTAGATCAATCTAACCATGAAGAGCGTGAACAAAAGTTTCAGCTATAAAACAAAGAAGAGGAGATCAAAAGTTTGAAAACCAAAGTTATTAATCTAACAGAAGAGATGAAAGAATTAAAGAAACATGACAGTAAAAGAAAATAAGTACTAAAAGAAACAAAAGAATGTTATGTTAACATTTATCCTATGGATGAAGTAGAAGAAGAACTATCAAAGGCCAAACAAAAAGTTGATTGGAGTCTCTATGTATACCAGTTTGATCATAATGATTCAGACTATAGTTTTCTTCATGACTACACTAAAGAATTTCTTGAAAAGAGTCAAAATCATATCATGGAAATAAATGAAATGCTCAAAGACAATGAAAAAATCATATCTGAGTAAAATGTTCAGTTAAAAGAAAAAGAAAATGAGATTGATAAATTGAGGAATGAAATCAGTCAGGCAAAAGAAGAAAAGAAGGAATATGATAAACTTAGAAGAAACCTTGCAGATCTAAAAGAACTAAAAGAAAGCAATGTTAATCTGAAAACCCAACTTGAAGAAACCAAAAGAAGAGAGGAGGTATTGAGGAACCAGATGAACAAAATGGAAGATTCATGTCATAAGATGGAAGCAGAAGTTGTGAATCTTATAAAGGAGGTTGAGAATTCAAACACTCTACTTGAGGAAATTAAAGAAAGTAAAGAATAACTAAAGATCCGGTTAACAAGGAAAGAAAATTCTTACCACATGTTGGAATTGGAAATCATCAATTTCAAAAAGATAAAATAAAGTACTAATGTAGATATGATGACTCAAATTGTAGAAGCTAAGAAAAAGGAAGAATCTCAGAAGATTCAAATAACTAAAAAAGAAGAATCATGCCAAATATTTGAAAGAGAAGCCATCAAACTCAAAAGGATTAAGATAGAATACGAAGAAGAAATCAAAATATTGAAAACTAAAGTTTTTTATCTAACAAAAGATATGGAAGAATTGAAGACATATGAAAAAACTATTAAATGCAAAGAATTCTTGGATGATACAGAAGAAATAGTCATCAATCTAAAGACTCAACTTGAAAACGCTAAAGAAGTGGAAGAAGACCTAAAGATCGAGTTGACTAAATGGGAAGAATTATGTCATATGTTGAAGTTAGAAATAGTCAATCTCAAAAAGATGAATGAAAATACAAATAATATTGTCAATTTCTAGAATAACTCAGCTATCCTAAATAAGATTTGGAAGAGCCAAAGATCAATTGATGACAAAACTGGGCTTGGATACAATACGAAATATGGCAATAACAAATGGAGCACCATTTACAAAAATGAGAAAGGATCATCCCTCTTAAAAGGAAAAGGTGCAAGTACAAAGCAATTACAAGTCAGGAACTTTGTTAAGGAGAACAACTTTAGAAGTAAAAATGAAGAAGAAAATCAAATGACAAATCCTACAAGTTAAAATAAAATCAAGAATGGAAATATATTCAATGGCTATTGTTTTTCTTGTCATAGATTTGGCCATAAAGCAATGGACTGCAAGAAACTAGAGAAAGGATGTACAAGAAAATCCAAAAACTCAATTAGATGTTGGAGATGTAATTTTGTTGGGCACACAACAAAATTTTGTCATACAATGAGATGTTACAACTGTGATAGGTTTGGGCACAAATCCCAAAAATGCAAGAATACAAAAAGTCAATATTTGAATAAGTCATTCAAGTCAGTGACAAAGCATAATAAAAGTTGGAACAATAAAGGAGATCACAAATATCCAAAAGCACAATTAGAAAGAGAAAATCCAAAAAGAAGAATATCTCACAAGAAGATATGGAGAAGAAAATCTGAAGGAGAAAACAAGAAAAATGTTATTACACCTGAAAATGAAGAAACTAATAATAAGATCATGATGGGTAAAAGTACTAATGAAGAATTTGAAATTCAATATGAAATCAATCAAGCTCAAGAAGAGGAAGTACCTATAGAAGTATATGGGACAATATCAAATCCTGATGATGTCATAAGTTGTAAAAAAAAAAAGTAGCAGAGAAGTTCAAGGAGTATCATTCAACAAAGATAGATTCCTGTGATAACAAAATTTATAACAAAATTGGTATTTAAATCAATTGGTATAATTCCTCAATTGATATTGATGTGAAATATCAAAGAAGAATAAGAAGTAATAAAAAATATCAGTAAGATTCATACTCTTGTTCTATTTGAAAAGGGAAAGTCAGTAAAAACTCAAGAGGAGTATTTTGGTTATTAAATAAGAAAAGCAATTAGATTAAGTTTTGAAAAGACTTGATCACTACAAAAATTAGTATCAAGAAGACTACTTATTTAAACACAAAAATCCCAATAAATTGAGATAAGAAGTTAGTAAATTAACAAGGGAAGAGACCTTGTCAGGAAGAGATACTCTTTCAGAAACAAAGGGGGAGAGTAATCAGAAGCAGAGAGAGAGCATATTGACAGGGGGAGTCATTCAGTTATGACAGACAGAACATGATTCCAGGGGGAGTTGCCAAAGTTCATATTATGGTCAAAGACATGCAGACAAACAGATGTTGATTATAAGGGGAGCAACCCTCTGCCATTGATGTCAAAGGGGCAGAGTAACTTCATAGGAGGAAAGAATCATAACAGGGGGAGTTTGTGTATGAAGTTTGTGTGTTTCCCTCAATGAAAAAGGGGGAGATTGTTGGACATATTTTCAATGATATGTTGTCATTGATTTCAACAGTTGATGTCATTATGATGTGATTATCTATTGTTATGATGAATTATCATTGTGATTTATCATAGATGAAACTTTCATTGATATCAATAGTATATCAGTTAGCAGAAAATTTCAAACAGTATGCATAGATCAAAAGTGCAAGCTCAGAAGGAGGAGAGAATGGAATGTGAAAATCAAATCTCAGAAGGAAGAGCGCATTGTAGAAGTGTCGTTGGGATCGATGGAAATATTGAGAAGTCGACCAATGCACAGGAAAAGGTGAGAAGCCTTAGCAGTCGTCCAATAAAAAAAAGTGACAGTATTGATCATCTCATGGAACAGACGTCGGTCATATGAGTGACCATGGGCTTGAGTACCATTGGAGGATTGTGACCGTCAGATTTGCAAGACAAATCAACGGTAGGCATGAATTGCGGAGAGAGAAAGAAAAATTAAACAACTCACTGGTTCTAATCCCGCAATTGGTCTAGATCGCCAGATCTCATAAACCCAAATATTGACGACCGTGGTTGATCCAACAAACGAGCAGATTAAGTCATATTGACTCGTGATCGTTGGATGCGCAATCACCAAATCAACGGCAGGGATAGATTGTGGAGATCGAAAGGAGTATTAAACATCGTTCTATTTCCAATCCCGCAATTAGTCAGGATTGTCAGAGCTTATAGATTCAAAGATCAACGATTATGGTTAACTCACCAAAAGATGCACAACTTCAAATTACGGAGCTTAGGTGACAAATTAAACCACTCGCAAGCTGTGGTTCTGTAATCCACAATGATCGTCGATGTTCACTTGACAATATATATACGGTTGGAATCAGTTCCACTACCAACGAGCGATTTCCATTGCAGAACCCGACAATAGTCTTACAAGTCGTGTTGGTTGAGGACCCCGCAACCATCCTTGATCATTGATCTGTTTCGAGAGTCTTCTCGACCATTGGATCATTTTAAAGTGGAAGGATAGGATAATAAGGGAAAAAGGCTTGATAATTCAATTATTCGAATACACGTTAGTTGTCGGATCATTTTCGAGTGGAAGGACAAGATAAGCGAGGTAAAAGATCATGAGATCTCATTTATGCGAATTTTCGTCAGCCGTCGGATTGATTTAAGTGGAAGGACAGGATAATCAAGGGCCGAGATCTGAGATCTCAATCACCCGAATATCCGTCAGTCGTCAGATCATTCTAGTGGAAGGACAGGATAAGATAGAAGAAGAGTCGTTGGATTTAATCCAAGGCTAAGTAGTATCACAGATAGATCAAGCCATGGATCTAAAACCTTGATCAACAAACAACATTCATTTCGAGTTAAAATATGTGAGGAGGTTATGCTCCAGAAAGTTTGAGATTTGAAATACCCGAAGCCTGAAATCCGAAATAAATAAGGACCATCGGATTTGGAGGATATACGATGATCATTGGATCAGGGTTGTTGGTCAGCAAACCACGTCAGCAAATACATATGGCAGATCATGTCAACAGACCACATCAGTAAGGATATGTGGCAGAAGACCACGACAACAAGTACACATGGCATAATCAGATGATAACATGTTTCAAGAGGAAATTAACTTGTGCCATGTCAACACGTGATGTAAATAAATTATGTCACTCTGAAAGAATTACTTCGAGAGTTTCACCACTAGAAAAGGAAAAAAGCTCTGAAGTCCCAAAGGACGAAATCTTGAAGTAGACATGGTTCATCCGATCTAAAGAAACACTTCGAGATAATTCTCATCCATCGATCTACTACAGTGGAAGGATAGCGTAAGAGTAATAGACGAAGTCGTGAAGTAATATGTGTCCATCCATCTCAATGCTTGAATAAGACCTAGCCGTCGAATTAAGCCTTGTAAGGGTTGAATCTAACCATTGATCTAGTTCTATGATATAAATGTGAATCATCTGATATGTTCGGCGAAATCGTATTCGAAGGTTTGAAAATTTGAAATCCCAAAGTTTCGAAGAGCGAAGTTTTGATAGTCATCCATCTCATCAGGAGATTGAATCATGACCGTTGATTCTGATAAGTGCTCAAGTGCTTGTTTAGTCTAATGTATGGTCACCATCATTAGTCATATGGAACAGAGAAACAAGGTTAAAATGAAGGCAATGCTTAAATTGATAAGCTTGTGGTTCTATGTCTGTGATCATGTGAAAATGTTTTGAAGGAAGCGTCTCATACAGATTAATTTGACAGAGAGTTAACACCAGAACAATATAGAAAAATGATAAGTGATCGAATATGATCTGTTGGTGAACTGAGAACACACTAGTAGCATGATAACGATATAATGAGTCGATCCATTTCTGTGATCAACTCATGAGGACAAACAAACCGATACATAGTCATGATTAAAAGAGAGTTAAATCATGAAAACATGAATAAAGAATAAAAAAGAAAAATGATATTAATTAAAAATTAATATTATCATTTAAAATCAAATACGCAATGGTTCAAATATCAAAAGATGCAATGATTCAAGTTCACACAAGTTGGAAGAGTATATAAACAAGAAGGAATGGTGAGAAGAAGTGTAGTTGAATTTGTTGAAGTATATACATTTATATATAATGGATTGAATGAAAGTTCACTCTATCAGGTTGGTGCATCTTTACAAGTTAGGTATTGTATGAGGATTGGATTCCTCGCATCTGAGTTGGATCTGAGATCAACAAGCTGGGACTTGTTATGAGGATTGGATACCTCATTTCTCAGTTGGATCTGATAATTACAAGTTGGGTCTTGTAACAAAGAGCCGGGTCTCTCATAATTGTATGAAGATGATATTCAAAGATTGATCTTATGTATTCATTCAAGTTATTTAATAAACAAAATATTTATTCTTTTATATATATTGATTGAGAAAATGAATTAAATATTTGTTGTTCAGTTAATTTGTGAAAAGTGGAAAAATGTCCAAATTTTTGTGACACTAATTCACNCTCAGTGTCAAGTACCCATTTCAACACTGATAGCTTTATAGGTTGTGAAAAATCAAAGGGAGTTAGGTTTTAGATAGAGCATGCGGAATTGGAGGGAGAGTTGTAACCTAGGCCTGCACCCATGCCCTTTCTCTCCTCTACCCTCTACATCCATCAAGTCTGATTTTTGTTTTGTTTTTGCTAAGCTTATTCTCCATGATTTAATCACTCAGATTCAATGGCCCCTACTCATCTTTACTTATTTTGTACCATCTTTTTCTTTCTTAAAAGGTGATTACATGTTCTGGTTTGATTTTGAAAATACTTGTCATCATGTTTATCACTAATTAAGCATGCAGAAGGTTTACCAAGTCCTTTGTATCCACAGGAAACATCCAAAAGAAAGACGTAGCAATCCATTTCGGGCTTAGATTGTAAGCAAATAGACAGGTTAATTTTTTTACAGTGGAGATCCAACAGTTAATTCAGATCAACATCTCTCATGCATTCAGAGTTTCAAAATTGTGCAAGGTTTAACAAACAAGAAATATGAAGCTTTAATACGGGACTTCGAAGTTCGACATATTTCAATCCACAACAAAAATCGTTTCCTGAAGTATCAGAGCCCTGAAATGCCACGTCACTCTAGGATTTTGTCACGCCGGAAGATATTCATACTCTGCATTCTAGAAGCCCTGAAGTGTCAAAGCATCTGAACACCAAAGTTCCAAACTGCCACGTCACTCCCCGATATCGACCATCCAGGAGATGTGCAAACTCTACATTCAGAAACTCTCGAAACCTGAAGAGTCGGAGACGCGTCACATTCATCTGTTGAGACACGTGGCATTCATTTTTCGTTGACACGTGGAACTCATTTCAACCATATTTGGGTATGTCATATTTACTATTTTAGTGACACATGTCACTCTTCTTTTTATGCCATGTCACTAGGCAACATCACTATGCAACCACATCACCATGCAACCACATCACTATGCAGCCACATCATTCCAAGAGATCGTCTTCCAAGAGATTCTCAATCTTTGCATTCACAAGCTCTTGAACCCTAAAGGGTCGGAGTCCCAAAGTCCCAAAATGTTTAAGGATAAAGATAACTTAATCTTGGGTTAATTAGCAATAAGCATTGGTTAATGACTCTAGGATATCGATCATTTGGGAGATATTCATACTTCGTATTCCAAATCTCTCGAACACCGAAGATTTAGAGACGTGTGGCATTCATTTATCGATGACATGCGGCACTCATTCCAGCACCTTTGGTTACATCATATGGGTTATTTCAGGTGACACATGTCACTCTCATTTTTATGAAACATCATATATTGTGACAACATGTTTCCACGTCACTCTGAAGGATTGTCCTTATGGGAGACTTCAAGCCAAGAGGAGATGCAGTTTCTTGAAGCTCGGAACCCTGAAGCCCTGGAGAGTCAAAGTCATTGTTTGTAGTGTTGGGTTTCCACGTCACTCTGGGAGATTTTCCTCCAAGATATTTCTATCAATAGCAGGCACAGTCCCCTGAAGTTCAAAACCCTGAAGTGTCAGAGCCCCGAAGTCCCAAAATATTTAAGTGATAAAGAGATCTTATTCTCAGTTTAATTAGCAATAAGTGTTGGTTAATGACTTTGTGAGTTCGATCATTCGGGAGATATTTGTATTCTTCATTCAAAATCTCTCGAACGATGAATTTTTGAAGTAGCTTATCCTCACCAGCAGACAACAACCAGTCCATCACAAATAAAGACAAGAAGGAAAGGTCGGTTATGGTCATGATAGAGAAGCTCGATAATAGTCAACATGTACAAAACTGAAGCTTCAGATCCGGACCCTGCAAAACCATGACCCGGAATTAGGGAAGTTGTACTCTAAATTGTAGAAAAAGTATCCAAGACTCCAAAAAAAGTGCTAAAAGACTTGCTTCTTCCCTCAGGAGATAAGTTGAGGAAGAACGTCGCCAACACATCCAGTTATCTCCCAGTGGCCTCCAACAGAACGCATGGATATCAATGATCGATACAGAACTCAGTTATGTCACTCCTAGTAATTTTCTGTCAAATCTCATTTCAGTCCAGCATATGCATCAGTCTAGTTTCATTGCTAGTAGCAGTTTTCTAGTTGTTTAATTGCAAGACTCTTTTAGATTAACGCATAATAAGTGGTCTTTTATGTGTGATAAGAACACTCCTTTTTTATTAATTCAAGCTCTAAGTATACATTAATATACTCCATCAATGTTTTAGTTAAGTTAATAAGTTGTTTTATAATTGATGTTGTAAAGTTAAGCCCCAGTTCCACATTGATCGAGGGTCTCTACATATCTGATAAATAGGCAATTTGTGTATGTTATAAGGGTTCGATTTTTGGGAGAAGGATATCAATACATCAAACTGGTTGAACTTGTTCTATGCATGGATTAAATCTCTCTACCTGGTGAATATACTCTTGATGACAATGTTTTTTTCCAAATCTACGTTTGTTTTTATCTTAACTTGAATGCAGTTTTTGATTTGTGCGAAGTACATTTCATTTATTTCAGCTATTGTATAACTTGTCTTTACTAATATGCAACCTGTGAAACAACAAATTCTTTGGTGAATATTTGTTTCTATTGAAACCTATGGAAGCAATTATGTTTTGATACATGTTTAATGTCTTGAAATGATATTTTAAGTATTAAACTTCTATCAACATAGTATTCATTGTCTGGTTTCTTGTTTCCCTTTGTTTTTTACCTCTATTACCTCACTTGTCTGTGATTAGTGTGCCACCAGCCAAGGAGGACCCTCGTCCATATCATTTTTCCAACCCAACTATGTTTTTGACTTGGTAAACCAACTCTCCAACTTACCAACAAAATCAAATAACCAAAACACCAACCATTCCAAAACTTGGGGTGGCCTAGCTCCACCCTTTAGCAGTCAAGTGAAAACTTTAGGACCAACATCTTCTGGCATCGTTGTCAGGGAACAAAGTAACGATATATCTTTCCCAGGGAGAAAGAAAACGATCAAATATGACCTTTTATGGTGAACAAATATCAAACACATTCATACTTCCATATTTCACCTGGTGACTCCACTGAGAAAACTTAACAAAAGAAATACTAGCTCCCAGAAAAGGACTCAAGAGATCCAAATATGAGCACATCAAAGCCACTAAGGCTCATCCTAACCCTGAGAAGGACACAGTAGTCTCTAATCCATAAAGGAAACTAAGAAAATACACCTTAGCTCAGAGAGATACCTCACCCCTCAAGGGTAAAGTTGCGCCTCAAGAATCTACTTTTCTTCATTATCACAAGCAGCTTGAATTTCCTAGCCCTGAGAATCACAATTCCAAGGAACCTCATACACCTTGAACTCCTGCCTCTACTTCATCATCCAATCCAGCATCCACCCCTATAGCTCCAATACATATTTAGATTCTTATTGCCCAAACAATGGTTGCTAACAAGATGGATGCCATAATTGCTTCCAGATATGCACCCCTAGTTCTTCCTGTAGCATTACATGCACTCCTTTCCACATATTACATGAAATGTTTTTCAAGATATAATGGGGAAGGGTATGTCACAACAAAGGAACATATGGTAGCCTTCTACATCTTTGCATACAACTTTAACATTGACTATGCAGATGTGTGGATGAGGTTGTTTATACAGAGCCTAGATGGGGAAGTAAGGAAATGGTTCTAGGGCCTCTTTCCAGCCTCCATTGTAGATATCAATACGTTAGATGAATCTTTCTTAAATCAATGGGGAGATATATGGGATTATTTTTATTACATCACTGAGTTTGGGGCCCTTAAGAGAAAGAACGGTGAGTCTACTTTGGAATTCACCAAGAGATTTAATAAGATGTATGGTAGTATCCTAGATGATATCTAACCAACTGAAGCCTCTTCCAAGATCACTTATTACAATTCATTTGATGCAAAATTATCTCTTTTGTTGAGGGAGAGAAGATCGACCACTTTGTTTTCTATGCAAGAAGCAACCATTGAGGTTGAGTCCAACATCCTAGCATCAGACAAGTTAAAGACTAGATCTGAAAAAGACAAGAAGAAACAGAGAGAGGATTCCCCTTCCTCCTCTAACCCGGCCACATCTAATCCCAAACTTGATGAAATGACCAAAACTTTGAAGGATTTGACATATGAAATAGCTAAGTTGAAATGGGAATCTAAACAACCAAACATAGATTTTCAAGGGGCTGGGAACATAAATCCCAACCATTTTAGGAGGTCGAATGGTGCCCCTCAGATAATGCAGAGAGAGAGAGAAAGAATGATTATGACCAAAGAGTAGTACCTCCTTTCCAAAACAATCATATTGAGGAGATGGATGTAGACAGTGGTGTTGTGGATGATGTTGTTGTACTTTTCAATGAAACATATTTTTACACTAGTCACTTAATGCAACAAGATTATTAGGTAGCACAACTATCAAATTAGTTTTATAATGAGGTAGGGTAAGAGGGAGTTATTCAATTCCATCCCTAAAATAAATATGACTTGAGGCCTAGAACGGGCACTCCCAAAGCCACCACCTCCAATCGGAACAGAAAAACAGAAGTTCCTCCCAAGCCAAATCCAAGCAAGGGTGCATTGGATAAAGCTCACCAGCCTTCCCCATTTAAACATGTTGTTCCTAAAGTAAAGGAAGTTGATAGTCCACAATCATCTTTCATCCTAGAGAAAGATTTGAGCAAGATCAAGATCCCTGTACCTTTGTCAGAATTGTTGAAAAATGAGCCTTTCAAAAATTCCATTATGAAGGTTCTGCAGCCACTTACTTCCATTGTAACTTCTGATGTAATTAGTTTGTTGGATGAAAACCTAGCCATTACTGTGGGCCCACACATTGAGAATGGCTATGATACTTATCCACCTTTCTATATATCTTTAAATGTCCATGACAAGATCCTACATAATTGTCTCATGGACTCAGGGGCCTCACACAATGTCATGCCTAAGGTTGTGATGGAAGAACTAGATCTGGAGATCACCAATCCCTACCAAGACCTTTACTCCTTTGGCTCCAAAAAATTCAAACGTTTGGGATTAATAAAACATATGGTGGTTTCTTTGGAACAGTTACCCATGAAGAGTGTAGCGATGGACATCGTTGTGGTTGACATTGCCCCCAAGTTTGGTATGCTTCTCTCCATGACGTGGGCCAAGAATGTTGGGGGATCGTTACAAATGGACCTCGCATATGCCACCATCCAGAAGAATACCAGACAATGTAAATCACTAGCAAGTATTTAGTGATGACTTAGAGCTACAAAGATTTCTGTAGACCATAGAAGAATTCTCCAGTATCTCAATAGATCAAGAGGGTGAAGATGATGAATCGTCATATCAAAAAACATCCCATCTGTTGAACAAGGTGGTTGTCCACAAAATTGTGGAACTTAAAACAAACCATATCCCTAGGGGTCTAGTGTCACTGGAAAGGTTATTTAACAGTTATGATGTCTCCATAGAAGCTGCCATAAAAAATCAAGCAGAGAAAGTGATGGACTACAACATTGGGACCGTTGAAAATCTCAAAGTAGTCAAATTGTCCAAATCGCTACCTCCAGAACAAAAAGACAGGTATGTCAACCTCCTGAAAAATTTTGCTGATATTTTTTCTTGGTCATATGAGGATTTGAAGACATTTGACGCCGACATCATCCAGCACAAGATCCCTCCAAAGGCTGGCTCTAATCCATTCGGACAGAATATTAGGCAATTTAACCCCATGTTGATGTCCATAATTGAAAAAGAGTTGAAACAAATGTTGGATTCCAGAATCATTGTGCCCTTGAGGTACTCGGATTGGGTGTCCAACTTGGTACCTGTGAGGAAAAAGAGTGGGGAAATATGTTTGTGTGTTGATTTCTGAAATCTCAACATGTGTTCTCTAAAGGAAAACTACCCCCTACCCAAGATGGAACATATTTTGAAAAGGGTAGTAGGTGCCCACAGGGTTTCCTTGTTGGATGGGTACTCTAGTTATAACCAGATAACTGTGAGTGAAGAAGACAAAGAAAAAACAACATTCACCACCCCATGAGGGAAATTTATGTATGAAAAAATTCCCTTTTGGCTGATGAACGTAGAGGCCACCTTTCATAGGGCCATGGACATAGCCTTCGTGGGGGGGAAATAAAAATTTATGATTATATATTTGGATGACATCACCATTTTCTCCAAATCAGATGAAGAACATTTACAACACCTTGAGCGCATTTTCTGAAAATGCAGAAGGTATGGGATCTCTTTGAATCCCAGGAATTCCCACTTTCCTATTCCAGAGGGTAAGCTCCTAGGCCACATCATATCAGCAGGAGGAATAAAAATAGACCCTAAGAGAGTGGAATCCATTCAGGAAATTGCAATCCCCAAAAACAAGAAGTCTATTCAGTCTTTAATAGGTAGAATCAATTTTTTAAGGTGCTTTCTGCCAAAATTTGTTGAAATCATAAGGACTATCACCAACATGTTGAATAAATATGTTGTTAATAATAGTTATCAAGTGGTCACTGGAGGAAAAATCAACTTTCCAAAGGATCAAACAAGCTTTGGTTGAATCCCCAGTATTAGTTAGCCTTGACTATGCCAAAGAGTTATTTATATTTTCTTTCTCCTCCGAGGAAACCATTGTTGTTGTGCTACTCCAAAAGAATGAAGAAGGGCATGAACAACCCATAGCCTTTTTCAGCAAATCCCTCTAAGATGTTGAGCTGAAGTATGACATATTAGAAAAACAAGCATATGCATTGGTCAAAGCTTTAAAGGCCTTCAGGGTATATGTGTTACAGTCTAGTAACATCCTATGTTCATAGCAACAGTGTCAAAGATATTCTAGTCCATCCATACAATGAAGGGAATAGAGGGAAATGAATTTTCAAACTATTGGAGTATGACCAGCACATCAAGCCCACCAAGATGATTAAGGGGTAGGGACTTGCCAAGTTATTATCAGAATCAAACTATAAGGTACTGGAATTGCATCATACCTTCACCCAATCCGATGTGCCCATGACATGGTCTGGACAAGACAACATGTAGGTATCTGAAAATTACTCCTCTTCACCTTAGTATAGAGATCTTATTTACTTTTTGCAACATCTATAATTTCCACCAGATTCGAAAAAGACGAGGGCCAAGTCTCTCAAATTAAAGGCTATAAAATTCTACATTTTTAATCAGAACTTGTATTGGAGGGATCCTGATGGCATCCTATTAAAATGTCTTGATGAAAGCGAATCTAAACAAATCAAAAAATATATGCACAGGGGATTTTTTAGAGGACAGTAGCATTGGAAAGCTACAACCCTCAAGATTCTAAGGGAAGGGTACTATTGGCCCACCCTTTTCTCTGATGTATTAACCACAGTAAGGGAATGAAATGAATTTCAAAAGTTTGCCCACCCTTTTCTCTGATGTATTAACCACAGTAAGGGAATGAAATGAATTTCAAAAGTTTGCAGGAAAACAAAAATTACTCTCCATGCCCTTAAAACCTATCACTACCAGTGGCCTCTTTCAACAATGGGGATTGGATTTCATAGGTGAGATAAATCCACTCTTGATCCGGATTATTTTCAGCACGAAATGAGAGCGGAGATATAATAAAGAAATGTACATAGATATATCGAATATCCAATAATATAACATAAATGTATCAGAGGTGAAACAATAAACATAGAGATACAGTAATACACAATTTTATATTAATGATAAAAAAATGTACAAAGACTGTAAAAATACAGAGTGAAAGACTCCCTATAATGGTGGCAACTTATCTCTGAGAAGAGATGTGTCCTCTACTCGCATTCACAAGAAGATGATTTTATAATGAGGCTCCAAAATCCTTTTTAACATAAAGAAAATCCAAAACCCTAACCCCGGAAGATGAAAAGCCAACAGTTTTGTGGACCCCGTTTTGGGTAGTTTGGTGTATCAACTTCCTGGGGGAGTAACTTTGGCATACGATCTCTGTTTGGGGCGTACGATAGCTCGTTCGAATGGTATCATCGAGGATATTCATTTTGGGGACTCAATTAGAGACTTCAACTATCATTGAGAAGCTAGATCTCGAAAAATGTTCATTTAGGCCCTCAAAATGGCCCCGAAAGTTAAAAACTGCTAAAAATAGTAAATTTCCAAAATTGTCAGAAAATTGTTTTGAATGAGTTGGAAAAGGTGGGTGGCCACTGATATCCACCTGGATCAATCCTCCCTCCTTAGGAATCAATGGTCTCCATTTCGTTGAGTTCTCAGGGGAGAGGGAAAAGAGTTTTCTGAATCTGCATCTTGATGAGTTGCTTGCCTCGTTGGAAAAGTTGCGTTGCTTAGATTTTTGAAGGTTGTCACGAACCTATGGCTAGAAGGATTGGACCTTTTTAACCAGTCTAGATACATGAGATTTATGTGTTCGGAAGCAATCTTTGTGCTTTGTTGTACTCTTTTTGACATGCTTCTGTTGGATAGAAGGTGCTTGGGCCAAGGATGTAGTGGTTGCAATATCCTTATGTTCACCTTTTGAACAGATTGTGAAGAAGATAAATTGTGTAGTATGAGATACTACCTTGCTGCACAGTTTAGGTGCGACTATAGTCAGAACCACCTCTGATATCCTATAGAGATGACCCCCAAAGTAACAATGATACTACGGGGTCGAGACTCATAGATAGCATGGTGCTTCCACATATATGGTTGGCCAAAGAGAACATCACATACATCCAGTGGGGAAACATCACATAATACCTCATCCTTGAAGGGTTGGATTTTGTATGACAATCGACACTATTGGCTGACACGGAGATCTCATCCTTGGCGAAGCCACCCGATGTTTTGGGTGTGGTATTGTCGACAATCCCAACTATTTGATGGCCTATGTTGAGATGAAGTTC
The DNA here is from genome assembly GCA_009831015.1 of Picea engelmannii. Classification (NCBI taxonomy): domain Eukaryota; kingdom Viridiplantae; phylum Streptophyta; class Pinopsida; order Pinales; family Pinaceae; genus Picea; species Picea engelmannii. The sequence continues at coordinate 145,257 of ML785268.1, forward strand.
TTTTGGCTTTTGTTATCAACAATAAAATGCAGTGGGGTCCCCTTCACCCACACCTGTGAATGAAAAAGGCACTCCCCCTCTTCAGGATTTGTTGGTTCTTCTTGTTGAATTGTTGCGGTCATGACAATAGTAGTGAGATGTGTCGATGATATGTCTTCTGTCAGTATTTTCTGAATCAGATTCTAAATCAGGGTTTGGATCCTTGTCTTTGATTTCATCCACCAATGACTGTTTTAAGCGATATTCATCGGTGTTGTGCTAGGGACTTTTGTGGAAATCGTACCATTTTCTAGTGTCATTCTTCGTCTTCTCGTGACCCTTCTTTTCCTATGGCTCGGAATGGTTTTCGAGAGACTATTTGTTAGGGTTGTCTTTATCATACTTTGGTTGTTGTGGATTTGCAAACCCGAACTCCCATTTGTTCTGGTGCTTAAATTTCTGCTCAATTTTAACAACATATCGATAAGCAGCACCGAGTGATCAGATGTCTAGAAAATCCATTTCAATTTGGATATCTTTGTGTAGAGCCCCACGATATTTCAGAACCAAATGTCGTTTGAAGTATTTGATACCCAGTTTGGTGTGAAAGTTATGGAAGGTATTGGTGAACTCTGAAACTGCTTGGCCCCTCTCTTGCAGATGTGTGATCCATCTCATATATTGATCCTCATAGTTGCCAACAGGGTAATATTGTTCCTTTACCGCGTCCACAAAAAAATCTCAAGTGGGATCGACCCCATATTTTCCAGAGTCTTCTGTGGAACTTTGATCCCACTAATTTTCCCACCAATGTTTAACATGGGGAAGAGCCTTAAGGAGTGCGAAGGTGATTTTTTCCCTATCGAAAAAATGGTGAACAGAGAAATAACCTTCTAGTAGATTTAACCATTTGTCTAGGGCATCCGCATATATCTGACCTTCAAATACGGGAATATAAAAATTAACTTGTACCTTGAAAGGAGAGTTTCTTCCAAAGTGGTTGTTTCATGAAGATGTTCATGTTGCTATCGACAGGCGTTGAAGGATGTGGGAAAAATTCTCCATCATTTCGTCCCTCTGTCGTGTGAGAGCTTGCTCAAGCAACATATTGATAGAATTGTATGCTCTATCACTTTTCTTTTATTCCTCTATGGAGGTTTTCTTTGGCGTTCGAGAGAAATTGTCTTCAAGAGAGACAAGCTCGAGACTCGACTTTCTATACTCAGACCTCGTCGGGGACATGCACTAAAAAAAATGATCAAGAGAAGCCTGCTCTGATACCACTAATCCATATTATTTTTGGCACGAAATGAGAGAGGAGATATAATAAATAAATGTACAGAGATATCTCATATATACAATAATATAATAGAAATGTATCAGAGATGCAACCATAAACACAGAGATACAGTAACACACAATTTTCTATTAATGAGTGAAAATGTACAAAGACTGTAAAAATACAGAGTGAAAGACTCGATAGAATGGTGGCAGCTTATCTCTGAGAAGAGATGCACCCGCTACTCGTAGTTGCAAGAAGATTATTTTATAATGAGGCTTCAAAGGCCCTTTTAACATAAAGAAAATCCAAAACCCTAACCCCGAAATATGAAAATCCAACAGTTTTGTGGACCTCGTTTTGGGTAGTTTGGTGTATCAACTTCCCGAGGGCATAACTTTGGCATACGATATTCATTTGGGGCATGTTAGAACAAAAATTCACCTCTGGATTGTGGCATAGGTAAGCCCAGTACCCATCATTTTGTATGTCGCAATGAATAAATTTAAGGGTGGTCTAATGGACACAATCTCAAGATTATATCATTCTAACTCACAAAACTGGGTTGGCATGCATAGGCAAGTGAGGTCTTGATCTAACTTCAGTAAGTAAATTGGAGTATGGTGGTGAGTAGGGGGAATAATTTGAGGAGAATGAAATGGTCTGTTGTGGACATCTGGTCTTCTAGCAACCTAAGGAGGAAAAGCTTCAAATACAAGATCCTCTTGAATTCATAATTTCAAGAAATTGAAACCGCTATGATAGTACTACAATCAAACATACATTACAATAATGCCACAACGACCCAACTGGATCATCCATGCTCGATCTCTCAGCAACGAAGGAAAAAGAGAACACAAGAAACTGGTTAAAATTGGTTGTAACGTCACCGTGATCAAACCTCCATCACAAAAACAAAACTACCCTCGACTGGATCCTCCATGCCCAAGTGTTTCAATGCAACAATTACACAAAGATGAAAGTAAAATGACTTTCATTAAATAAGAAGTATCAAATACATATCATAACCAGAGAACCAGAGGATTTGCTAAAACTTTACAAATCGGGAGCCTAGCTCAACCATCGACACTTACAAAACATAAAACATGAGTAAATATACTCAGAACTGTTAATGTCCCCCAGGGATGCAATTGGACCCCTGCATTCAAAGCCTTGTGTTTCTTCTTCTTTTGTCAGACTTCACAGGCTTTCCTTTGTTAGAAGCAAATCTTAAGACAGTGTGGGTTTTGAGGAAAATTTCATGACAGGGTGACCTTGAGCTGATAGCCCGCCTCCACGATTGGTGCTTCCATGCTTCCTATTTATGGTTGAAATGAGGTTTCAACCACCTTATTCAACTTCATTAACTGCCCTTATTGGGATTGGGACGAGCCCAGACATCCATGAATTCAGTTAGGCGGTTCTCCTGACTTGTTGAGTTAAACTTGGCACATTGAAACCATGTCACCTTCCTCTGTTGTTAATACAAACATTCTAGAGCCATTTGGCGTGGCTCTCTTCAACCGCCCCATGTGATTGTGAGTCATGAACTCACGTTTTCCCACATGATGTTTCGGGGTTTCTCATTTCAGGAGTTTTCACCCCATCTTGGCTTCAATATCGCGATGCCCGAAATCATGAAACGGTCACTGAGATCGGCGGTCAGAATTGCTTCAAAATGTATGGCCACGATCGTTCCCTTGAAAATACGAAATTTTGACTATGCGACGAGTGCTAGCCCCTTTTTCCGGACATGCTTCCTTTGTGACTAGGTGCTAGGACCGTGGGCCCAATTTCTAGGAGCTTTCACGATTTCGCGTTTCAGGAGAAAGAGATGTTGCTTCTGGGAAACCTCTGATTCGCGAAATCATGAAATCGAGATTTCGCATTTCGGGGCTTCGGGCTATGGGTGCACTTGGCGACGAGAACCCCAAACTCCCGATTCCCAAAATTGCCGAAGTCAAACCAATGACCCTCTACTTCTCACAAATGGACAACCTAGATCTTCCCCTTCGCGAATCGGGATTTCGCGATCCTTGATGCATAATATCTCAACATTTGAAATCACGATTCCTGCACTCTCTTGATTCCATATAAGACTGCTCTCAGTGCTATGACCTGCAATAATGAAGACTTGGACGGCACGGCTGGGACTTGGGAAAAAACAAAGACTCGTTAATAGAGGCAAAAAGAGAAGTAATCGACCATAGGGGGAGCAGAAAATCTCGGGGCCGATATCTTTCAGGCAAACTTCGACAAGGAAAACCTATCGACCAAAGGATGTAAGCAAACAACAAAGGAAAATATACGCTAAGAGGAGAAATCTATGATCGGGTCTGCACAAAAATGGGGGAAAAGATAGGTAAAATCACAGACCTAGGCCAAAATCACCATCCACCAGAACATGACAAGATTAATCGCTAACCTTTGGCTCCACGGGGTATGGCATGCTCCCTACAAGCTGCCAAGAACGCGCAACTCTAGTGCCTTTCTTTAGGTTGTGGAGATTCTTTTTAAAACAAGAATAAACATAAAACAGGAACGATATTTACAATGGTGGGACGTCGACTATGACTTTTTAAACAAAAAACCTTTTCAAGAAGTGCCCATTTACAGGGCCAGCAAAAACTTCACCACCCTCTAGATTCTACAACCTATAATTATTATTGGGAAATTTCTCATAAATATTGAAGGGTTCGATCCAAAGGGACTCAAATTTACCATCCTTTCCCTTGTCTTGTCTGGGCGCATCCCATTTGAACACTAGCTCTCCCAGCTGGAAATCCTCTTTTTTGCTCTCCCTGTCAAAGGCCTGCTTGATTTTCTACTGACGGTCATGTGCTCTATACATCACTTTCTCTATCGTATGTTGTACCTATACCAGCTGATGAATCCTCCTGATCATATCATCAGGCTCTTCCTGGTAGTCTTGGAAGAACTTTGCTACTGGCAAGTCGAGCTAAGAGGGAAAACTTGCTTCAGTCCCATATACAAGCTGGAAAGCAGAGATGCCCAGGGACCGTTTAGTTTTCACTCTATTAGCCCACAAAGAAAATTTGAGCTTTGAATCCCATGCTTTCTTGTTGTCCTCTAACATTATTTTGATGATTTTGATGAGGCTTTTGTTAGAGGACTCTAATAATCCACTACCTTGCAGATAGTAGGGGCTAGAGTGGATCAACGCAATTCTGAACTGCTCACAGAATTGGATCAATGGTTCATATTTGAAAGATGCATCATTATCGGTGATAATTTTTCTCAGACAACCAAACCTTGCTATGATATCCTCCAGGAAGTTGATGATTACCTTATCATATGCACTCCTTGTGGGGATAGCTTCTATCCACTTGGTAAAATAATCTATGGCTATTAGGATCCATCTATGTTGACTGTTGGATGCAAGATGAATCTCCCCAATGAATTCTAGGCCCCACTGCTGGAAGGCTCCTAAAGCAATCATAGGTTTCAATGGAAGGGGCTTTAGCTATTGCTTTCCTGGTAATTTCTTAGATTTAGCACAGGCTCTGACTTTTGTGCAAACATCAGTGAATAGAGTGGGCCAGAAATAACCATCCCTAAGAATATTATGAGTCATCGTTTTCCAGAAGTGATTCCCCCCACATGAAATGTCATGAAAGTTCGACATAATCCTTTGTGCTTCGTGTGGGTCTAAACATCTCAGAAGTACCCCCAGGGGGTCTTTCCAATATAAATTTTTACCAACAAGGCAGTATTTAATGGCTTTGATATTTAAAGCTCTTTCCTTGTTCCTTTGCATGCCATTAGAGGGTCGCAACTCTTGTAGAAAATATATGACATCCTTATACCAAGGGCATCCTGCTAATGGGGGGTCTGCTTGAGAATTTGTATCATATGGTTCAACCTGCTGATTTTCTAAGCATTCGTTGATGAAGCTTACCCCCAAGGATTTGCAATTAGATTCGGCCAGCAGTCTGGCTAAACCTTGACCTTTAATCAATTTAATGGGCTTTATCTCCAAGTCAAATTTGAGGATTTTGGCAATCCATCAGCTCCTCCTTCCATCTATGTCTGGCTGAATGAGAATTTCCTTCACAACAGTGGAAGGAACATATGCAATTATTTTTTACTGCAGGAAATAGACTCTGAAATCCTTGAGAGATTTAACCAAAGCATAGGCCTGCTTTTCCATCATGTCATATTTTAGCTCGACATATCTCAATGCACGACTGAAAAAGGAGATGGGTTGCTCCAACCCTTCAACATTCCTCTGTAATAGAACAACCACTATAGTGTCAAATGAAGCAAATGAGAAAATAAAGAAATCCTTTGAGTAATCGGGATTGATAAGCACGAGAGCCTCAGTCAAGGCCTTCTTTATCAGATTAAAGGAATTTCGAGACTCAATAGTCCATTTAACTTCATTTTCCTTCCTCAACATGTTTGTTATAAGCTTTTCCATCTCAACAAAATTGGAAACAAACCTCCTCAGAAAATTAATTTTTCCCAAGAACGATTGGACTTTTTTCTTAGATCTTGGGAGTGACAAGGTTTGAATTTCTTCAACTCAAATGGGATCAATCTTGACTCCTTCAACTGATACTATGTGGCCTAGCAGCTTTCCCTCCTTCATGGAAAATAGATATTTTTTGGGGATTTAAGGAGAGACCAAACTTTTTGCATTTCAAGAACACCCTTCTCAAATGATCATAGTGCTCTCCAAATAGATGACCACGAACTTGTCCCTTTCTCCAATGAAATCTATATCCATGGCTCGTTGAAAGGTCTCCCCTGCGTTCATCAATCCAAAGGGAATTTTTGCATACATGAATGTACCCCAAGCAGTGGTGAAGGCAATTTTTTCTCTATCCTTAGACAGGACCGAGATCTGATTGTAGCCAGAAAATCCATCAATCATGGATATCCTTGATGCACCATTTAACCTTTGTAATATCTGTTCCATTTTCGGTAAGGGGTAGTTGTCTTTCTTTGAGCTCCTATTCAGGTTTCTGAAATCGACACAAATTCTGATTTCCCCACTCTTCTTCCTTACTGGGACCGGTTTGGCCACCCACTCTGAATATATCAAGGGTACGATGATTTGGGCATCCAGTAGCTTATTTACCTCTCTTTCCATGATAGGCAACAACATAGGGTTTATCTGTCTTAATTTCTGCCTAAATGGTTTAGCCTCCTCTTTCAGTGGAATCTTATTCTCAATGACAGTTGTGTCATATGTTTTGAGGTATTCATAGGTCCAAGCAAAAACATCAGCAAAATCCTTTAATAACTCGGCATACTCGACCCTCTGCTTTCTTGTCAAGCTACTTGACAATTTGACAAACTTTGGCTCCTTCTCAGTGCCAATGTTGCACTCAACCACACCAGCATCACCATTTGATATTTTACCTTTCGTTGCCACACCATTTTTGTCAAATAATATTTCCAAAGGAACCAATCCTTTTGGAATGTGATTGATGGGCAACTGAACAATATGATGGTCAAAAATTTTGTTCAGAAATGCACCAATATGAGGATTTATTTCGGGATCAGAATCTTGATCAATATGTAATGCTAAAACTTGTCAACAGTCTCCAGGAATCTTTTGATTTCAATATCATCTTCAAACACTTTCCAATTCTTGACATTGTCAAGTATAGAGGGTCTATATCTCACTTCTACATCGAACCTAAGTTTAGGTGGTAGAGGAACTCTAAAATTGCTTTTTGAAACAGCCAGAGAATCAACCACAGTGTTTTCTTCTCTTGGAATAAATGATATGCTGAAATCTAGGAAAAAACTATCGATGAGGTCCCATACTTCATTTTTGTAACTCCTAAGCCGAGGTTGTTTGGCCTGATAAATGTTTCTGATCTGATAGATAATCAGTTCAACATCTCCAAACACAGATATCTCTTCAATCCCCATGTCCTTTGCAGCCCTTAAGCCCAAAACAAGAGCTTCATACTCTGCCACATTATTGGTAGCTTCAAATTCTAACTTGTACGACATAGATGTGGTTTCCTGAGCAGGGGAAACAAAAACTACCCCGACACCAGCACCTTCTTTAGAAGAAGCTCCATCAAAGAACATTTTCCAAACAGAGGTAATTGGAGGAGAATCTTCACAGAGAGCAATATGATTTCATATTTCAAGAGGGGGCTTAGGAGCGTCAGTGAGATGCAACAGACTGGAACCCAAATCAGTATCAAAGGGAAAGATAGGATGATTGGTAGGATCGGCTTCATCACTGATAATGTAGGCCAATTGAGCTTCTATGTACAATCTCCTATGATCCCCTCCAAAGACTGGAATGGTAGCATATGTGAGGTCCATGTGCAAGGTTCCCCCAAGTATTTTTATCCAAGATCTTGACAATAGCATGCCAAACTTGGGAGACACATCAGCTACCATGATATCCATGACCACACTTTTCATGGGCAGCTGAAACAAGGTTACCACCAGATATTTGATGACCCCAATACATTGCACTCTCCTTGAGTCAAAAAAATACAAATCATGATAATCCTTTGTGACTTCTAGTCTTAATTCTTCCATGACAATTTTGGGCATGAGATTATGGGAAGCCCCTGAATCCATCAAACAATTGTGCAACACCTTGTCATGTATGTTCAGGGATTTGTAGAAGGGAGGGGATGAATCATCTATGTCTTCTACCATAGGACCTAAGATGAATGAAGGATTTTCGTCTTGTAGGTTTACTGAGTCTGTGGAATGAAAGGGTGGTTTGGGAAGCAACAACTTAGAGAGGGACCTTTTGAAGTCTTCATGCTTGACTAGCTCTGCCAGGGGGACATGAATTCTGATATTATGAATTTCATGCTCAAAGATAAAGGAGGAAGGGTGTTTCAGAATTTATCTCACTTCTGGGACAGGGTCTTTGGCTATTGGCAAGGGATTCTAAGCTTTATTTTCCTTAATGGTATTCATTACATGCTTAGTAGGCTTCTCTGTTCTAGGAGGCTGAGCAGGGATGTCAGACTCTTCTATTTTCCTCTTGGACCGGAGGTTGTATTTGTTGGGACTGGTATTGGCCTTTTCTCCCTTGCTTAGTTCATTTATTTGACTGTTCAGGAGGGATTCCTCGTATGCGGATTGAATCAAATGGGGAAATGGGGAGGTGTCTACAATATAGTAAATTTCAGGGTCAAGCTCCTCTTCTTCCCTTTCCTCATCAATAACAAGGTTATTTTGAAGGGGAGTCTGGATTTTCTGATCGCTTCTATCTCTGTCCCTATGCTCCTTTGGCATAATCTAAGGAGCATTGTTATTTGGCCTCCTAAAGTTGCCTCTGTTATTAGTATTTGGGACATTCTTATAACCTTGCTTCCCTTCGAATTTCATCTTCTCCATTTCTGCAGATAGGAACTTCACCATCTTGGTTAATTCATCAACTTGAGGGTAAGATGCAGAGGAACTAGAGGTTGATGCCTCATATCTTCCTCTTCCTCTGTCTTTGTCATATTTTCTCCTAAGTCTGTCAACTGCAAATACATTGGATTCTACTTCCAAGGCTGCACCTTGCATATGAGCTAGGGAAGTAGCTCTTCTTTCCCTTAGCAAGAGGCATAAATCGGGGTCAAAATAACTAGCATAAGTGATTTTGGCAGAGGCTTCAGTAGGATTTATCTTAGCAGGAATATTATTCTACATATTGTTGAATCTTTTGAAGAAATTAGAAACAGATTCTCCCTCTTTTCTCTTCAGGGACCGAAACTTTGTGATATAATACATAAAATATTTTTTATCCCCCCACTTCCTCAAGAAAACATCATCTAAGGCTTCAATACCAGCAATATATCCAGGGGTTAATCTCCTAAACCACTTCCTAACCTCACCATCAAGGTTCTGGACAAAGACTCTCATCCAGACATCTTCATTTTCAATATTTAGATTGTTTGCATAACTGTAGAAGGCAACAAGGTGCTCTTCAACAGCTATGTCTTCTTCTCTGGTGAACTTAGGCATATATTTTAGGTAATCCCCAGCAGGGAGAGCATTCATCGACTGAGGTAGGAATAGAGGGGTGTATCTTGCAGCCACTATGGAATCCATTTTATTTCTAGGGGGATTAGCACCTGCCATAGGGATATCAGGTGGAGGAGAATTAGGTGTTGGATTATTGAGAGGGGGGGGAATCAGTAATAACGTAATTATAATCCTTTTTCTTCAAATGTTATATCAATGTAGAATTATTATACAATAATGAGCAGTAATAAATAAACAATCACAAACATGCACAGTACACCAGTGTTTTACGTGGAAACCCAAATCGG
>ML785268.1:156128-182899 GCA_009831015.1 Picea engelmannii
TTAAAATCTCTTAAACCACTTTGATTACTTTGACCTTTTGGGGCTTCTAGATGACATATGAGGGTCCTCCAACTTCGTAAGGCCATAACTCTCAAACCGTGAGGAGTTATGTGACGTTCTACATACCACTAAAAATAGCATGAAATTTAATATCCATATAGAATAGTATTATCTGAAAATATAGCATAACTCATACCGTTACCCATCAAACAAACTTGAGTCCATTACCCAAACCTGGGGTCTCCAACTTCTCGTGGCCATAACTCTCTAACCGTGAGGAATTATGTGACATTCCACATACCACCGGAAATGACATGACAAGAACTATACATCTAGGATATTTTCCCTGACAAATTCACTTTCCTTCATCTCATTATTCAAAAATTAAGCATGGGTTCTCTTACTCCACAAAGCATCTTCACGTGAGGGCTTTCACCATAAGGGGACCACTTTGGATTTCATCCATATTTACTTCTTATCAACCATGAAAAAACAATAATGAGTCATATTTACATCAAACACTATTGGGTCCATTACCCAAACCTTTGTGCTATGGGTCTTTCTTCAAGGGTTGACATCAATGACAACCAACCTTAATCAACATTAGGAGGATAAGGGGTTTGAACTGGGGAGATTGGGACTAAGCCTCTGGGAGGAAAGGGAAGCAACAAAGGATCCAAAGAAAAGGCCAAAGGGCCTAAAGGAAAAGAGGTTTCGTTGTCTGTAGTAGCAACAACATGATGAGGAGTGGTAAATCCCGGGGTGGGAAAATCTTCAGACGCGTTGGGTCTAAACCACAGTACAATTTCAGGAGAGAGAGGAGTGACAAGGGTTTCTCCCTCCAATCCCAGACCAGGAGGGGAAAACTCAACAGGAACACTCCCAAAATTTAAAGTTCGGGAAACTCCAACAGAAGGTATAACAAGGGAATGAGAAGCCGAAATTGGAGTTTCTAAATAAGGACAGTGGAAATTATCAAAAATACTTGGTTCAACAGTAGAAGTAAGTTCTTGGAGGGCCTTTCCCTTTCTGAAAATTTTCTCTGGGTTAGCTTCAGGTGTTGCTAAAGGCAGCTATGGAGTAGACCTTGTGTGTCTGTTTCTAGAAGCCACAGCTGAAACCATGGAGTCATTGGTGGATCCACCTCAATGGATTCACCACAGTGGAGTCGCTAGGTGCACAGTTGCAATATTTAATGTACTAAGCTCTGATGCACCTTCAGAACTAGTAATCTTTATCGTTGAATCCCAGTGAAAATATTCAATTTTTTCCCTGGAAACGACGCAAGAAATGTTAGCACCGGAAGTCACCTCTAGATTGTGGCAGACGTAAGCCTAGTACCCATCAATTTGTATGTCGCAATGAATAAATTTAAGGGTGGTCTAATGGACACGGTCTCAAGATTATATCGTTCTAACTCAGAAAACTAGGTTGGCACACATAGGCAAGTGAGGTCTTGATCTAAATTTAGTCAGTAAATTGCAGTATGGTGGTGAGTAGAGGGAAGAACTTGAGGAGAATGAAATGGTCTGTTGTGGACATCCGGTCTTCTAGCATCCTAAGGAGGAAAAGATTCAAATACAAGATCCTCTTGAATTTGTAATTTCAAGAAACTCAAATCTCTATGACAATATTGCAATCAAACATACATTACAATACAACCACACCGACCCAAATGGATCATCCATGCCCGAGCTCTCAACATCAGAGGAAAAAGAGAACACAAGAAACTGGTTAAAACTGGTTGTAATGTCACCATGATCAAACCTCCATCACAAAAACACAACTACCCTCGACTGGATCCTCCATGCCCGAGTGTTTTAACGCATCAGTTACACAAAGATGAAAGGAAACTCACTTTCATTAAACAAGAAGTCTCAAATACATATCATAACTAGAGAACCAGAGGATTTGCTAAAAATTTACAAATTGGGAGCCTAGCTCAACCATCGACACTTACAAAACATAAAACATGAGTATATATACTCAGAAATGCTAACGTCCCCCAGAGACGCAATTGGACCCCTGCATTCAAAGCTTTGTGTTTATTCTCCTTATGTCAAACTGCACATGCTTTCCTTTTTCAGACGCAAATCTTAAGACAGTATGGGTTTTGCAGGAAAATTTCATGACAGGGTGACCTTGAGCTGACAACCCATCTCCACGAACGGTGCTTCCATGCTTCCTATTTATGGTTGAAACGAGGTTTCAACCACCTTCTTCGGCTTCATTAACTGCCCTTATTGGGATCTGGATGAGCCCAGACGTTCATGAATGCACTTAGGTGGTGCTCTTGACTTGTTGAGTTAAACTTGGCACCTTGAAACCATGTTGCCTTCCTTTGATGTTAATAAAAACGCTCTCGACCCCTTTGGCATGGATCTCTTCAACCGCCCCATGTGACTGCAGGATGTGACCTCACGCTTGTCCCACATGAGGTTTTGGGGTTTCTCATTTCGGGATTTTTCACCCCATCTTGGCTTCAATATCGAGATGCCTGAAATCGCGAAATGGTCGTTGAGATCGGCGGTCAGACTCACTTAAAAATGGGTGGCCACGATCGTTCCCTTGACAATATGAAATGTCGACTATGCAGTGAGCACTAGCACCTTTTTTTGGACCTACTTCTTTTGTGACTGGGTGTAAGGACTATGGGCCAAATTTCTGGGAGCTTTCACGATTTCGCGTTTCGGGAGAAAGAGATGTTGCTCCTGGGAAACCTCCGATTCGTGAAATCACGAAATTGGGATTTCGCATTTCGGGGCTTCGGACTATGGGTGCACTTGGAGACGAGAACCCTGAACTCTCGATTTCCAAAATCGTCGAAGTCAAACCAACAGCCCTCTGCTTCTCACAAATAGACAGCCTAGATATTCCCCTTCGCGAATCGAGATTTCGTGATCCTTGATGCATAATCTCTCAACATTTGAAATCATGATTCCTGCACTCACTTGATTCCATATAATACCACTCTCAATGTTGCGGCATGTAATAATGAAGACTTGGACGGCACGGCTAGGACTTGGGAAAAAATAAAGACTCGGTAAAAGAGGCAAAAAGAGAAGTAATCAGCCATAGGGGGAACAGAAAAATTCAGGGCCGATATCTCTCAGGAAAACTTCAACAAGGAAAACCAGTTGACCAAAGGATGTAAGAAAACAACAAAGGAAAATATACACCGGGAGGAGAAATCTATGATCGGGTCTGCACAAAAAGGGGGGAAAAGACAGACAAAATCACATACCTAGGCCAAAATCACCATCCACCAGAACATGACAAGCTTAATCGCTAACAGGGTGCACGATATCTCGTTGGAAAGGTATTGTATTGGAGATTCATTTTTGGGACTCAATTAGAGACTTTGTTTATCATTGAGAATCTATATCCCGAAAAACGTTCATTTAGGCCCTCAAAATGGCCCCGAAAGTTAAAAACTGTTAAAATAGTAAATTGCCAAACTTGCCAGAAAATTGTTTTGAGCGAGTTGGAAAAGGTGGGTGGCCACCGATATCCACTTGGGTCAACCCTCCAGAAGGAAGCACAAATGGAGTCTCACTACCACTGACTACTTTACCAAATGGATCGAGGTTGTTACCACCGGGAATGATACTGACAAGGTGATTATGAACTTTTTGGAAACCAATATTTTTTCCAGATTCAGCTACCCTAGAAAGCTTATAACAGACAATTCCAAAGCCATGATTGACTTTTGTGGCAGCCATAAAATTTCCTTGATACATTCCACGCCCTATTATTCTCAGGGGAATGGGTTGGTAGAGTCATCAAACAAGTCTCTCATCAAGATCATCAAGAAATTGTTGACTAAAACCAAGAAATCATGGGACTTTAAACTTATGTATTCCTTGTGGGATGATAGGATCAACACCAAGAGATCTTTGGGGACCTCACCATTTCATTTAATCTATGGGATAAATGTTGTCTTCCCTACTCAACTCAGTCTACCAATTCTAAAATTCCAATAGGAAGAAATTAAGGAACCAAATGAAATCCAAAGGAGAATCTTTCAGATTATAGAGGTTCAACAAAAGAGAGAAACATTGAATCAGATAACTGAGGCATACCAGAGAAAAATCAAATAATCTTTTGACAAGAAAACCAAGAAGGGGATCTTTCAAGAATGCGACCTTGTCTTGAGGTGGGATGCCAGAAGGGAAGAAAACTCTAAGCATGGTAAGTTTGATAATCTCTGGTTTGGTCCTTTTAAGGTGGTTGAGGTTCTGGAAAATAATACATTTGTTTTACACAATATAGATGATACTGAAATTTTCAGAGGCCTAGTAAATGGGCGCTTACCGAAACACTATTTTTCTTGAAAGACTAAGGGAATTTCCCTCTTGTACCATAGCTACTTTCCTTTTTCGTTTGCATTTGATTAGTTAGTTTGTGTGTGAATAAAGACTCCATATCCAAACAAAGGCACTCGAGTGTAGTTACAGTTTTGGATTCAATAAGATGCATGGCTGAGAGACAGTAGCAGATATAAATGGCTGGCAGATAGAAACAAAGGTAAGTTATAGAAAGTGGGAGCGAGGTTTTGAGAGGTAAGGCACTTGATCTACTGTTCTTAGCACCTCACAGGGAAGTGTTATCCTTGGTTGGAGCCAATGTTATAACCTAGGTCTACACCCCTACCATTTCTCTTCTTTACCCTATACATCCATCAAGTCTGATTTTTTTTGTGTGTTTGCTAAGATTACTCTCCATGATTTAATAGTTCGACTTAAATGGCCCCTACTCGTCTTTACTTATTTTGCACCATCTTTTTACTTCTTGAAGGTGATTACATGTTCTGGTTTGAGTTTGAAAATACTTGTCATCGTGTTTATCACTAATTGAGCATGCAACAAATCGACCAAGTCCTTTGTATGCGCATGAAACATCCAAAAGAAAGATGCAACAATCCATTTCGGGCTTAGATTGTAAGCAAATAGACAGGTTAAATTTTCGATGGTGGAGATCCATCAATCAATTCAGATCAACGGCTCTCGTGCATTCGGATTTTCAAAATTGCACGAGTTTTAACAACCAAGAAATATGAATCTTTACTCTGGGAATTCGACGTTCAAGAGATTTCAATCCATAGCAAACATTGTTTCACAAAGTACCGAATCCCCGAAGTACCAGAGCTCTGAACTGCCACATCACTCTAGGAGATTGTCATGCCGGGAGATATTCATACTCCGTATTCTAGAAGCCCCGAAGTGCCTGAATGCCAAAGTGTCGAAGCCTCCAAACCACGAAGTTCTGAACTACCACGTCACTCCACGAGATCGACCATCCAGAAGATGTGAAAACTCTACATTCAGAAACTCTCGAACCCCAAAGAGCCAAAGGCGTGTGGAATTCATCTGTTGAGACATGTGGCATTCATTTTTCGCTGACATGTGGCACTCATTTCAAGCATCTTTAGGTACATCATCTGTATTATTTTGGGTGACACGTGTCACTCTTCTTTTTATGCCACGTCACTATGCGGCCATGTCACTCTGTGAGATCGTCCTCCGGGAGATTCTCAAACACTGCATTCAAAATATCCCGAACCCTGAAGGGCCGGAGTCTCGAAGTCCCGAATTGTTTAAGGATAAAGATAACCTAATCTCGGGTAAATTAGAAATAAGCGTTGGTTAATGACTCTGGGAGATCAGTTATTCAGGAGATATTCATACTTTGTATTTCAAAGCTCTCGAATGTCGAAGAGCCGGAAACACATGGCATTCGTCTATCGATGATATGTGGAACTCATTCAAGCACCTTTGGTTGCATCATATGGGTTATTTCAGGTGACATGTGTCACTCTCATTTTTATGACACATCATAGATTGTGACAGCATGCTGCCACATCACTCCGGGAGACTTCAATCCAAGAGAAGACATAATTTCCCGAAGCCTGGAGCCCCAAATCCCTGAAGTTTCGAAGTCATTGTTTGTAGTGTTGGGATGCCACGTCACTTTGAGAGATTTCTATCAAGAGCAGGCACAGTCCCTCAAAGCCTGGAGCCCCGAAGTCCCGAAATATTTAAGTGATAAAGAAATATTAATCCCAGGTTAATTAAAAATAAGTATTCGTTAATGACTTCATGAGTTTGTTCATTCGGGAGATATTTGTATTCTTCATTAATAATCTCCTGAACATGAAATTGTTGAAGTAGCTTATCCTCACCAACATACCACAACCAGTCCATCATAGAGAAAGACAAGAAGGAAAGGCCAGTTACGGTCAAGACAGAGAAACTCGATGGTAGTCAATAGGTACAGAACTAAAGCTTCAAATCTGAACCTCGCAACACCACAACCTGGAATTAGGGAAGTTGTACTCTAAACTACAGAAAAAGTATCTAAGACTCCAAAAAAAGCACCAGAAGACATGCTTCTTCCCCTAGGAGATAAGTTGAGGAAGAATGCCACCAACACATCCAGTTATCTCCCAGTGGCCTCCAAAAACGTGCATGGATTTCAGTGCTCGATATAGAACTCATTTCTATCACTCCTAATTATTTTCTGTCAAATCGCAATTCACTCCAGCATATGCATCAGTCTAGTTTCATTGCTAGTAGAAATTTTCTAGTTGTTTAATTGCAAGACTCTTTTAGATTAAGGCATAATAAGTGGTATTTTATGTGTGATAAGAACCACTCCTTTTTTATTAATTCAAGCTTGAAGTATACATTAATATACTCCAGTAGTGTTTTAGTTAAGTTAATAAGTTGTTTTACAACTGATGTTGTAAAGTTAAGCCCCAGTTCCACACTAGTTGAGGGCCTCTACATCTTTGATAAATAAGAAATTTGTGTATGTTAGAAGGGTTTGGTTTTTGGGAGAATGATATCAATACATAAAATTGGTTGAACATGTTCTATGCATGGATTAAATCTCTCTGCATGGTGAATATACTCTTGATGACAATGTTTTTGTCCAAATCTACGTGTGTTTTTATCTTATCTTGAATGCAATTTTTTATTTGTGTGAAGTACTTTGCATTTCATTCAGCTATTGTATAGCTTGTCTTTACTAATATGCAACCTGTGAAACAAAAAAAGATTTGGTGAATATTTGTTTCTATTGCAACCTATGGGAGTAATTGTAACATGTTTAATGTCTTGAAATGATATTTTAAGTATTAAACTTCTTGCAGCAGAGTATTCATTGAATGGTTTATTGTTTCCCTTTGTTTTTTACCTCTATTACCTCACTTGTTTGTCATTAGTGTGCCACCATCCAAGGAGGACCCTCATCCATATCATTTTTCCAACCCAACTATGTTTTTGACTTGGTAAACCAACCCTCCAACTGACCAACAAAATCAAATAACCAAAAAACCAACCATTCCAAAACTTGAGGTGGCCTAGCTCTGCCCTTTAACATTTAGGTGCAGACTTTAGGACCAACATGGAGCACGATCTCAGAGAGATTCGGTTGGCTCGGAGGGAGAGTCATACATTTAGAAAGAGTTCCTCCTCGGGTTCAGGTGGGAGAGAGGCATCTTTAAGGACTAACAGACAGGTGTCATGGGTTAAGGAGGCCAAACAGGTGATTCAGAGGCAGGAGGCTACTAGGAGTTGGGTGCCCTCCATGGAGGATTTATTTGTTTCAGCATGTATTGCTACAATGATAGAGGAGGAAGCCAGTAGGGAGGATAGGAGAGTAGGATTTTCTTCAGTCATAGAGGGAGTAACTAGTAAGATAGATCAGACAACAAGATTTGATTTAGTGGTCGAGGATGTAGCCAGTTAGGAGGAATAAAGAGCAGGATCTACTTCGATGATAGAGGGAGTAGCCAATCACGAGGATTGGACTGTAGTTTTGGTAGAGGATACAAAGTCACTTATAGTATGGGAGATAGAGGTACATCCAGATGATGGTGGATGGGATACCTCCCTCGCTAAGAGGGAGTATTATATATTGTAGCTTCAGGAGGTATTCCCACAAGAGGCTAGGGTTTCATGCATGTGGGAATATTTGTTAGCACCATATTATCCTTTCATTTTAGTGAAATCGACCTCGGAATGAGGCTAGAGGCGCATGGGAAAGTTGATGGAATTTGTGGGCTTGTGATGGGGTGTCACATCCACAAAGAGGAATACAATATTCTAATTAATTGTTAAGTTTAGAAGGGGTGCATAAACTCACTCATTGGACTTGTATATAAAGGAGAGAGGTCATTTTGACATTTGATTAGAGTGTAAGAATGGAGTTAGCATAAGTGAGTTTGCACTTGCGCTAGGTGACTCGGTGTTTTTAGCAAAGGGAAATTCTGCATGATGGAAAATCTGGCCTAGGGTTGAGGACTCTCTATTTTTCTATTTTTGGCAAGAGAAATCACACCACGTGTGTGGGAGAGAGAGGCAGGCGTAGAAGGAAGAAAATGTACGAGTGGAGCGAGACGTACATAAGTGTCTGTACATTTTTTCATGCATGTACGTGGGTTTCAGTGGGAAAATTCGCATACGTATGTGGGTTGCAGTGGGAACAGTCACGTACATATGTGGGTTGCAGTGGGTTGCATATATGCAAGTTTCATTGGGCACATTCACGTGCGTACATGGGTTGCATTAAAGATAACTATGTACATAGTTTTTTGGGCAGAGAGGAGGTCCGTACATGTTGACAGGTGACATCATCAGGTCGTACAAGAGGTATGTAGTAAATTTGTGAGCAGAAGAAATTTCTAGGATATTTGTTGAGGTTTGGTTTCTCTGATTTGTATGGTTATTGGAAGACAAGTTTGTCCTTATATTTTGGTGAAATTGTATTGGTTGAGAGGATAAGTTTTTTTCTTAGATTTGTTGATATTTGTGTTGGTTGGGAGGGCTAGTTTTTCCCTTGGGTTTTTTGAATTTGATAAGGTTACAAGAAAAAAAATATTATGTCTCATATGTGTTGATGATTCATCTATGATCTTTTGTGTTTCCGCTACATATAATTTAAGTCAATATTTTTTAGTGTAAAATTGTCTAGTGATAACAGCTAGGGTTTTATTGTTAGATCACTAGGAAGCAATTTTCAGATCTGAAAATTAGTCACATAGAGTTGCATGTGAAAATTGGCATGGTCAATGTGAGGCAGAGCTTATCTCTACATGAATAGTTTGATTCTAAGTTTTAGAAGGTTGTTAGATCTAGTTGGATATAAGAAATTCTCTCCATCCAGTTAGCTCCTATTTTGGCGTGTGGTTGAAATATTCTCTCAACAATTTGTTAGTGTGACCAAGATAGTGTGTCTATATTGAGACAACATTCATGTATTTATATGTGTATTATTACTTTAATAGAGCACGTAAACACAATTTTTGTGTGTGGAAACAATGTCTACTCTCACATTTCTCTACACAATATGTGTTCGTGTGGAAATGTGAATCACACTTTGTATTCATGGTAAGTCTAGGATGATATATATAAATAATATGTGTTGGTCCTTGAAACTTTTGAGCTTGTATCTTTCCTATAGTTGGTACTTGGAAGAAGTATTGTAGTGGTGCCTAGGCATTGTTTCCAAATCTTGTACCTAGTGTCTTCATGATATGGAGTATGTTAATTTTATGTACCTATATCTTTGTAAGTAACATGTAAAGTGAATATCATTGCAAGACATGGATAGGCATGCATACTCGTTTACAATGTGTCCCTAATGATTTGGATAACTTGTTTGGTATAATGTAGAAAACTCTATTATGGAGTTGTTAAACACTTGGAGGAGTAGGCCATGTGTTGGCTAGATGCTCTATGAGTGGACCATGGTAGTTGTAAACTCCATGAGGTGCCTAGAAACTGGAAGTATTTTGTACATTTACAAGGATTTCATCAAAAATTTGAATGAACCATGTCCTTGAAGGACATCCTATTAGAAAGACAGTTGGGTGCCCATGTATTCTGGTGGATGGTTGCTCCTTTATATGGAGTTTGAAAATTTAGTGATGTCTACATTATCAAGGTACAGAATGTAAGTTCCAAGTTGGACCAAATATAGAATTTGAAGATGGGGAGGTTCTTCAATTCATGGTAGAGAATTTTTTACGGAGGACTTGATCCTAATGGAAGACTTGACCTAATTGAGATTGAGACAAGCACTTGTTAAGGGGGGGTATTAGAATTATTAACTCCTACTTTTCTTTTGCATGAACATATTGGAGGTTGTGATTTTCATTATCATTGGTCAATGTGAGGTAGAGCTTATCTCTATGTGAATAGTTTGATTATAAGTTTTAGGAATTTGCTAGATCTAGTTGGATATGAGAAAGTCTCTCCAACCAGTTATCTCATATTTTGGTGTGTGGTTGATATATTCTCTCAACAATTTGCTAGTGTTGCCAAGATAGTGTGTATATTTTGAGACAACATTCATGTATTTATTTGTGTACTATTACAATAACAGAGCACGTAAACACAATTTTTGTGTGTGGAAACAATGTATACTCTCACATTTCTCTACACAATACTCATCAACATAATGATGGAAATCCTTGCTTAGAATTATGTAGCCTATGGCCAAAAAAGAAGGGCCCTTTTTGAAGGCATCATAAAGCCTTGGAAGGTTGCAAAACAACCCCCTAAAAATGGAGATGAATAATAGGGAGCCCTTCACTGAAATCAAATCTTGCTTTATATTTATCAAACGTTATTGAAGAATCAAATCCCTTTAAATGCAAACATTTCCTTAAGTTTTTTCATTATCGAAAAGGTTTGTGTCTTAGAAATATTTGCTCACTCTTGATGCTTGATAGATCTAGATTTAAGATGGATTTATACTTATGGTATTTAACTTGTCTGGAATATTGTGAATAATATTTTAAATGATTCCGAGAAAGAATACTCTATTCAATTTGGACCTATACATGAATATATTACATAAATTCCAAAAGAAATGACCTATTTGCATAATAAGAGGAAGATTAAGTTTATGAATCATTACCCAAACACAATGCTAAGAAAAATTCAGATAATGTTGTAAATGTAAGAATTAGCTTGGTTTTCTTGTAGCAAATGAAAAAAGAAGATATAAACTACTTTGATAGAATCTGTAATGTCCCCAAGGCCGAGCACTGATGTAAAGCTTGCATTATGAATTGGAAGTATGTTTTATTAGGTTGGTGAGCCAAGTTTATATAAGTTGGGGGCTTATGTGATTATTAGGCCAGGGAGCCTGCCTTTATATATGTAATCCTATAGAGCATTAATAAAAATATAAACACTGCCGCGTACAGGCCGACACGGTGAATCACTGATGGGGGACTAAGCATCCACAAAGTGTGCAAGGGATTAGGGGATGGAAGGTGGGAAAAGGGGCTAAGTGTTGAGCCTAGGGGCTTAAGCCTTGGGAATAATATTTCAATATTATTCCAAAATATATGTGCATTATATGTTTTAACCTAAGTCCTTTTGGAAGGACATGTGATTTTCCAAATGGTGGGAGGAACGCATGTTGAAGGAACGCATGCAGTCGCATGGGTGACAAGTGTCAACCCTGGCGCATGCAATAAAAGGCTGAGACGAGCCGTGTTGGGGGGTTCCTCCTCCATTCGACCCTGGACTGTCCTGAGCATGAATTGTGTGACCTTTGCAAGAGACCCTCCTGCAATTCTGAAATGGGGAAAAAGCATGTGTTTGTTCTAAAGAGACAGTACACCTCTATTCGGAGCCGTGGAGTCTGTGTCAACCCCTACGGGAATTGTTGGTCACGCAATCCCGAAACCATAGCTGTGGGATTATGCTGTAATGGTAGTGAAAACTGTTGAATCGAGCTATGATAGGGGTTTCTCCTTCATTTGGCCCGATCTGTTGAATGGTACGTCCGACCCAACCTCTGTAAGAGTATACCCCGTACACCCTTTGAACCAAGAACCGCAGTGTTGATTCGGAGAGAGCCTGTGTCAAATTCAAAAATTCGATGCATCCTTTATCTAACAGAGCGATCCTGTGCGTGGAGTCCCTGTCCCGAAGCCGTGACTGTGAGACCATCCCGTGATTGCTAAACTAGTTTGGGAAAGCCTGTGTTTGTTTTCCCGTGGGTTGTTGTGGCCATGCAGTACTGGACTGTGTTTGGATTGTTGGCCAATTGTTCAACACTCTCTTCAGGTGAGAGAGGTGATTGAGGCTGGAAGAACAGGTTGTTGGCCTGTGAGTGATTCTCTCCAGGTGAGAGACTGCGCAAAGAAAGGAGAGAACTCCTGGAAGGAACCCTGTAAATGCCACAGAGCTCGGAGACTTCCGGTCTGGTCTATTGCTGTAACCCAAGGCAAGGGAGGTTAACAGCCGAAGGACTGTCTAGGTGACAAAGAAGGTGTATACTCCTGGGGTGGAACAAGCATGTGGGGAAGGAGCATCTATGGGTAGTGAGCATGAGTGGTTCCTGGGAGTGAATTCCTTCCTTGTGACTGTGTGTTGTTTTTCCCTGTAACCTCAGGCTAGCCTAGGATTCCTTGTCTTGGGATGGAGCTTAGTCCCAGCTCGGGGGTGACCCACTGTTAAGTTGATGAGCAATGCGGTCTAAGGCTGGGAGGTTCGTGGAAGGCCTGCACTTGGTTGGTGGAACTGCCATTGTTTCAAAGATAAGTACCAGATGATGCTTTAATTATGTTTTTGTATCTCTGTGTATTATAATTATCATGTATTCTGTTGTGCATTTGGATTCATTTTATTGCCATGGATTATTTATGTTAGTAATAATTCTTATGCTTACTATGAGCTTAAAATGTATTTATTTTCTTAAATGCATGTGGATTACATAATGTCTGTATGAGTTATGAAAAGGGTGTGTACAGATTGGTAACAGAGAGCGATAAAAGCCTTGGAAATAAAAAGGTGTGCTACAATTTGGTATTAGAGCCAAGGTTTCAACGTTGAGCCTAGATGGGCCAGTTGAGTGGTCTTTGGACCGAGGGTGTGAGGAGAAATTGCCTCTGAAGGACCAACTTCGGACCCTGGATTGCTTCGGAGTGTCAAGGAGTTACTTGACCATGCTTACGAGCTCATGAGGTATAGTGGTGTTATGAAATCGCAGTCAGTGTGGTATTAGTCCACAAGGAGAGAGGACTCCACACCAGTAGTGCTGGAGCCTGAGGATCTGTTCGGGAGGGAAGGTGAACCCTCGTGACCGTCAGATCTGGAAAGTGTGCGTAGGGTTTAAAACCCTTTGGAGTTGCACAGGAGTGTGGAAATCGCGATACGCAAAATCCCGAATTAGTTAGGATCGTCCATCAGAAAGGACGCGTGGAGAGCGATCAGCCTTTCGTTGATGCGTAACTTGAATTGGTTAAGGGTGAGTTCGTGAAGATTCATGAAACGTGAATTCACGTTTGGATCACAACCGTCGATCTAAGCGAGATCTGGACCGTTGATTGTCCAGGAAGAAATCGTCATTTAGAGAGATGGGAAGTGAGGAGAGGGGAACACCTCTGAAAACCAAAGTGCCAAAACGATCTACACCGTATATCGTAGGAAGGTAGTTGACCATCCGATTCAGTGGAGGAGTAAATCGTAATTTCGGGATTTCGGCAAATGGAAGTTCGAGATGTGGGGTGCACGAACTCCCGATGCCTGAAACCCTGAAACGCCGAAAAAATATGCGTCGTATATCTAAGAGGGAGTCTAACCGTTGGATTTTGCTTGGAATGGACGTGGGTGCATGGATGTGTACCACGTGCCAGAGAGTTGAAAAGATAGGCGAGAGTGGTGGGACCTGATGACATCACCGAGGGTGACGTGGAACCTCCTGAATGTGCCACGTGCCACGTGCCACTGTGGTGAAAGGCGACAGTTGTGCTGTGGGTCGGAGAATAAAGTAATTCGCAATTTCAAAATTCGCAAAGGAGGAGCACGAAGGCTCAACACTCCAACTCGCGAAGTCACGAGTTGGCGAAGAAGTGCTAGCACTTAGCCCTAGCCTACGGTCATGTGTATTAGGTACTAGCGAGGAGGGAGCCATACCCGTATCGCATCTCAGGTATCGGCGTTTGGAGGAAATGAGTCGAGGGTCTTCGACTCACGAACTCGCGAGATCGCGCATTGCGAAAGGTGACTTTGGTTACAAGGGTTTAACTGTTGGATCTTCGTGGACCGAGATTCCGAAGTCCCGAAGTCTCGAAAAGTACAGAGCCGAGCAGAGCTCAGAAAAGTCGTGAAATTGAAACATTTTCTTAACATTGATTGTTATGAAAGATGAGGAATTGTCAAGAAATGAAGACCTGCCAAATTCTAATCGTCTACGCATTTGTATTGCAGAAGGTTGATGAGTGCCAGAACTGATTTGAATTGCCACAAAGCACAAAGAAATGGAAGAGACACATAATTCTTCCAGTTCAGAAAACAAAGCTCAGAAGAGATAGCGTGGAACTTTTGGTATGAAGAGTGCGCATATCCAGCGCAAGGAGTGCTTATAGAGGGAACTTGTTTTAAGTTCGAAAGACTCCAAGAGACGAGCATAAAGGGTGCCAGGAGGACACTAGAAAGTCTTTTGGAAAACACTGAAGGGTCGAGTCCCTTTGAGACTGATTAAGTTAAAAGCTCAGGGGGAAACAGTGCAAGTTTGCACGCAGAGCGCAAGTGTGCGGCAAGGTGAAGTTAAAATTTCACTAACAGAAGCTCGGAAGGGAAAACACCATCGAAGCCTTCGAATTATTCGAAATCCTTCAAATTAGGGAGGAAGTCAATTCTAGAAGAATTAACGCCAAGATATTTGGAAAGAAGTCATTGAGAATTTGAACGAACGGTCAAAATTCTTTGTAGAGAACTCGTGAAATCGTGCGGGCCATAAGATAGCCAGAAGTTGAAAGGTGGTTAGTGGAAGGAGAAACTCGCCACCCTAGGATCCAGAATAAATGTGGGTCATTGATCGTGGTTGGTTTGAACCGTTAGATCATTTCGTGAATTTAGGGATCGTGAACTTGGAGTCCAGGCCAAATTCTTGGTCACTCCAAGTCCCGAATTGCAAAAAGAGATTAACAAGGATAGAATCGGACGGTGGACCACTTCCAGGAAGAAGTGTCGAAAACCCATGAGCCGTCGGATCCAGCCAAATGCAAGGAATATAGTGCTAAGAGTCATTTAGTACTCGAAGTCTCACGGGAGGTATTGAACCGTCAATCTCAGGGAAGATCGAACCGTTGATTCCTTTCATCCGGAATTCGGAGAATCGAAAGTTGGGAGAACATAGGAAGTTGTTCTAAAAAATCCTGAAACGCAAACTTACGATTCACGAGGAAGAATCTAGACCATTGAATCACGATGAGTGTCAGTCGTTGATCTGACACACTTGAATTTTATGAAGACAGAAGTTGAAAGAGGGAAGAGAACTGCTTTCTAATTTCGTGAACCGCGAAGTCCCAATTCACGAGAAAAAGGATCCACACCGTTGGATTATGAGGAGCTTTGAGTCGTTGGATCTGACTCACGTAGATTTCAAAAAACTAGAGACCAAAAGAAAAGAAGGGGAAACTGTTTTTCGAAACCCCGAAATGCGAATTGTCGATTCGCAAGGAATTGACCGGGACTGTCGAACCCGGAAAGTTGTGGACCTTTGATCTGAGGCAACAGGGGTTTGGGAGTTTGGACCTCGGGAGAAAGGAGGAGAGCTAGTCCTCGAATTTCGCAAAGGGTAAAGTCCCGTAGCACTCGGAAGTTGGTGCCCTAGATCATAGCTAGAGGTCACACCGGTGGAAGTTAAAGGAAGAGCTAGCATGCGCTAGACTCTTGTTTTGGATTTCGGGGATAGAGAGAGTTGAGGGTGACTCATATCGAAACACCCGATACGTGAAATTCTGAAACGCCTTTTGGATAGGCGCATGGTCATAGTCAGTGGCCATGTAGGAGAAACTTGTAGGAATCCTGGACGAATTGAACGCTTTTGGGAACCGCAAGAAAAAGGGTTATAGGGAGAAAGAAGTTGTTGCAATTTGTGGCAGCAAGTATGTTATGGCTTGTTTGTCCAGCCCAAGGAAAGAATGCTTGCATGTTGCAGGTGTTGTTGGTAATTTTGTTGCCTCATGAAGGAAGCAACAAAGAGCTGAAGCGCTGGTTATAAGTATGATAAAAGAAGCATGAAAGCTTCTACTGCTATCAGATATTCAGGTAGTATAATTTTAATGGCAGTCATGCAGGTATGAGTTTTATCACTCTTTTTGCATAATTGTTGAAAAGAAATTATGGTAAGAATTTCCTCAGCCAGAGCTATGTTATTAAATCACATGATTATATTATTTGAATGCATACCACCGGATGAGGTAAAGGCTGTAGGTCTGTATTAATTCAAATCTTTTTTTTTTTTTTATAGCTTCTGAATGCACACATTGACATAGTCGAATGTCATGTTAATTTGCTTATGGGTTAATAACCAAAGAATTAAAAGATAAGAACTTGTTACAAGAATGAATGCCAGAAAGCTAGTCATGCATGAGACCAGGACATGGTTGGATATGGCAAGGTACAGATATGTAAAGATTATGAGCCACACCAGGTACTAGAAGCTTCCTACTTTTAAATAAAAATTGGGCTGCAACCTTTCTGCTAACACTAATGAACACCACATAATTATATTCTTGGTGTAGTGTTCGGGTCGGAAAGGAAGGCATCCAATTAATTGGAAAGATAATGGGAAGTGTATGGAGAATGTGGAAACACATTGGCCAGAATTCCAACTCATGGATGGTGAGATACATGACTGAGATAGAGAGCGTTATGTAATTCAATACAAGGTGCACTAAATAAGAATGCATTGAGAATCACACTCATGCATAATAAGTGTCAGAATTGCATACTAAGTGCAATGGTTGAATATGTTTTGTAAGTACATGCATATATATTATTGCATGGAAATAATTATGCTAATCACTGAAATGTTGCTAACCCCTAAAAATGAGAACATTTCAGGAACTGTTAAACATTGCAACAGGAAAGTTACAAGCCAGGTAGTCACAGGAATGGAGACTACATAAAAAAATTATGTTCAGAAAATTGAAATAATGAACTCACTGTTGTTAACGGTGGACATGCATATGCATAGAATGACGAGTCATTCTATTGGTCAAGTTGTTTGGTAATTGTGATTGAATTGCCAGGTGCATAAATTCTAAGATTATTGCATAAGATGTTGTACATATTGAATTATGATGTACAGAAAATACCGACAATTTGTTGGCAGTATGCAAGATGAAGTCTTGCAGGAAAATTGTAGGCAGTTTTGTACCTGTGGAAAAATCACAGGGATGACTGCATTCATAATGTGGCAACAGCCAAGATGAATCATGAAATAGGACGTCATGTTTTGGGAATAAAAGTTGAATTTCCTTTCAAATTAATTGGAATTCCTAAATGAATTATTGTATGTTCTCTCATGATAACTACATGTGGTTGATGCAGATGAGATGATGTTGATAAAAGTTAAAATGTTGGCTACAAAGAGTATCTCGGGAAGATGTTGCTTTGAAACCTTTGAGGGCAGTTGGAACTCCAGGAGCCACGATGCTTTAAGACTTCCGGTCCGACCTGTTGCCAAGCCCAAGGAAGGGAGGTGTAGCACCGATGGATTGTGCTTGTGAAGGTGTATACTCCCAGGTGGGACAGGCATGTGGGGAATGAGAGACCGTTGGTTGGAGTACTACCGAGGTTTGAATGGTTGGAGTGTTGTTGAGGTCTGGTACCTTGGCCTAGACCATGTGGATAAGGATTGTGGACCATGGCTATCTTGGGAAGCCATTGCCCGATGGAGTCATAGCTCTGCTCCGGGGTAGGAGGTCTTCTCACTCAAAAGATAAGTACAATTCTCTATTTATTATATGTTGTTTATGGTGTATACAGTTTTAATGTTATTGAATTTGTTTGTATATACATACATATACATTGCATAAATGATTGCATTACTGCATCCATGACTATACCTAAGGTGTCTCATTTTTCATTACTTAAGAAATATATATACCTGATGCTAATCATGTAATCAATTGGAATATGATTCAGGTGGAACCAGAAAGTGTCCTGCAAGTGCATCTTGTGTGCATATTGGACAGGAAAATAAAACAGCTCCGGAATCGAGCTATTGAGCTTGTAAGGGTTCAGTGGACCTGGTATGGTCCTGAGGACATGACATGGGAGCATGAGGACGCTATACGGGTGTAATACCTGCATATTTTTTTAAGATTTTGGAAATCTTGTTAATGTTGTGTG
The DNA here is from genome assembly GCA_009831015.1 of Picea engelmannii. NCBI lineage: Eukaryota > Viridiplantae > Streptophyta > Pinopsida > Pinales > Pinaceae > Picea > Picea engelmannii. Next base: position 174,299 of record ML785268.1, read on the forward strand.
AAAGTTGCACTGAGGACAGTGCAAAAATAAGGGAGGGGGGATTGTAATGTCCCCAAGGCCGAGCCCTGATGTAAAGATTGCATTATGAATTGGAAGTATGTTTTATTAGGTTGGTGAGCCAAGTTTATATAAGTTGGGGGCTTATGTGATTATTAGGCCAGGGAGCCTGCCTTTATATATGTAATCCTACAGAGCATTAATAAAAATATAAACACCGCCGCATACAGGCCGACACGATGAATGACTGATGGCGGACTAAGCATCCACAGAGTGTGCAAGGGATTAGGGGCTCGAAGGTGGGAAAAGGGGCTAAGTGTTGAGCCTAGGGGCTTAAGCCTTGGGAATAATATTTTAATATTATTCCAAAAGATATGTGCATTATATGTTTTAACCTAAGTCCTTTTGGAAGGACATGTGATTTTCCAAATGGTGGGAGGAACGCATGCTGAAGGAACGCATGCAGTCGCATGGGTGACAAGTGTCAACCCTGGCGCATGCAATAAAAGGCTGAGACGAGCTGTGTTGGGGGGTTCCTCCTCCATTCGACCCTGGACTGTCCTGAGCATGAATTGTGTGACCTTTGCAAGAGACCCTCATGCAATTCTGAAATGGGGAAAAAGCATGTGTTTGTTCTAAAGAGACAGTACACCTCTGTTCAGAGCCATGGAGTCTGTGTCAACCCCTACGGGAATTGCTGGTCACGCAATCCCGAAACCATGGCTGTGGGACTATGTTGTAATGCCAGTGAAAACTGCTGAATCAAGCTATGATAGGGGTTTCTCCTTCATTGGACCCGGTCTGTTGAACGGTACGTTCAACCCAACCTCTGTAAGAGTATACCCCGTACACCCTTTGAACCAAGAGCCACAGTGTTGATTCGAAGAGAGCCTGTGTCAAATTCGGAAAGTCAATGCATCCTTTATCTGATAGAGCGAGCCTGTGCGTGGAGTCCCTATCCTGAAGTTGTGACTGTAAGACCATCCTGTGATTGTTGAACCGGTTTGGGAAAGCCTGTGTTTGTTTTCCCGTGGATTGTTGTGGCCACGCAGTATTGGACTGCGTGTGGATTGTTGGCCAGTTGTTCAACACTCTCTTCAGGTGAGAGAGGTGATTGAGGCTGGAAGAACAGGTTGTTGGCCTGTGAGCGATTCTCTCCAGGTGAGAGAGTGTGTAGAGGAAGGAGAGAACTCCTGGAAGGAACCCTGTAATTGCCACAGAGCTCAGAGACTTTCGATCCGGTCTGTTGCTGTAACCCAAGGAAAGGGAGGTTAGCAGTCGAAGGATTGTCTAGGTGACAGAGAAGGTGTATACTCCTGGGGTGGAACAGGCATGTGGGGAAGGAGCATCTGTGAGTAGTGAGCATGAGTGGTTCCTGGGAGTGAGTTCCTTCCTTGTGACTGTGTGTTGTTTTTCCCTGTAACCTCAGGCTAGCCTAGGATTCCTTGTCTTGGGGTGGAGCTTAGTCCCAGCTCGGGGGTGACCCACTGTTAAGTTGATGAGCAGTGCGGTCTAAGGCTGGGAGGTTCATGGAAGGCTTGCACTTGGTTGGTGGAACTACCACTGTTTCAAAGATAAGTACCAGATGATGCTTTAATTATGTTTTTGTATCTCTGTGTATTATAATTATCATGTATTTTGTTGTGCATTTGGATTCATGTATTGCCATGGATTATTTATGTTAGTAATAATCTTATGCTTACTCTGAGCTTAAAATATATTTATTTTCTTAAATGCATGTGGATTATATAATGCCTGTATGAGTTATGCAAAAGGTGTGTACAGATTGGTAACAGAGAGCGATAAAAGCCTTGGCAATAAAAAGGTGTGCTACAGAATCTTAGTAGTCATGTTCAATATGCATATTTGTCTTGCAATATTTTACACTTTAATGTCAAAAATATATGTAAATGGAACTAATATCAATGTGGTTGTCACAACCTTAGCTGCAGTGCAAAAACTATGTTGTGGGGTTGTTACTCAAAGGATTTCTCTCTCCAAACTCAACATAAAATTTCAACATGCATAATTATTTTCATTATAGATATTAAAGCAAATAGTTTACATTAAACAAAGGAAAAACAACTAAAGAATTTAATACTTATCTGTGTCCAAATTGTTTCGATGATGTCAACCCAACCGGTGCAAACAAGTCTTAGACTTCGATCACAATGCAATCGCTGGAGAATCACACTCTAAGGGCACTTGTTGTCCCAGCCAATGCAAACAACAAGAAACCAATTATGCCCCATGTTTATAGCTCCAAATCAATGGAAATATTCAGTGGCTGACTAACCTAAGGCTCAAATCAACAAGAAACACCTTTACCCAAGCAATGGTAAAAATTGTCCACAATATTGCACTGATACCGACAAGAGTGTGATGGATAGTCCTCTGGTTAAAATTTAAACCTGTGAGGTAAAGAAATGCATACAAATTCTTAAGCAAAGCATAAATTAATCAATGGCTCATACACATAGTACACAGACATTTACGATGGAAACCCTTAACCGAGAGAATACCAGCCTTCCTTGGTGTCGCACCTCTCAACTCTTCATTGTATTAATTTCACCATTCACAATACAATATATACACAATATTTTAGGTATTTCATAGCTACCAAAACCCTAATCCCTTAATCTGGGATTAATTTAGAAAACCGCTAAAAATAGAGAAAAATGTTAAAATAGTAAAAACCGCTAAAATAGAGAAAAACGCTAAAAAAAAAAATCTAAAACTACTAGGGATCCCCCCCCCCACACACACACACATGCAAAGAATATGACATCTACCCAACAACACCTTTACCTAAGAAATCATAGCAATTGTCCACAATATCGCATTAATACCGGCAAGAGTGTGGTGGAGAGGCCTTTGGTTACAACACCTCCTTTCCTCTCAAGGATCTGGTGTAAAAGAACTCTACTCACTCTTTCTCTTAATACCATAGTACCTCTAACACTGAGGTTCTTCTCTCGAACAATTTCAAGCTCAAACAATGAGATTTAGTACACCCATTAGGCTAGATACACCCTCAATGTCCTCATACCCACTCAAAGAAAGTTGCGAGCAATATTCAACTTCCCTAATCACTTCCTAAACCTATGACAAAAAGAACTTTCCCTTCTCCATAATGCAACCGGAATATATATAACACACAAACCCATAAAACCATAAGAGTATTAAGTTCCTTTCCCTCTAATAACCAAAAAGAAACAACTTACTTTCCTTTCACACTAATACCTAAAAGCAACAATATATTTTCTGTAATAACAAGAGACAACACTTTCCTTTATCAATTGTTCTTTCTAAAAGAGGTAATTAGAAGTCATAATTAGGTATTAGGGAGAAAATAGGGCTAGAGCAATTTAACAAAGGTCACAATATGGGTAATTGCTAAATTGATCTCAACACCTTTGGGCCTTAACCCCTAATTGGACATTGGGAGTAATATTTTCTCAAAATAAATCATTGTTTACCTCTTTTCTTGCCTCATGAGTCCCTAAAACTTCTAGGATGGGATATCCTCATTGAACTGTAGCCTCCTTAGAGTATGATTCCACTACGGTCTTAATATTCATTCAAAGTTGAGGTAGTTTGACGTGATGGTTGGGAGGTAGTTCTTGCACTCTCCTCATTCGGGTTCAAATCCTCACTAAGACTTTGGTCCATTGTGAGAAGGCTAGAAGGGTAGACACCACCATATTGTAATTGTTCTACATTTTGGCCCTTTTTCGACGATATTTTTTGTTTAATTTTGCCCGAAATTCAGCGAGAAATTGTTGGATCTGCATATTTGAGTGGTTAATTTGGTATAATCAGAGTGCCCAAGGGGTTTTTCAACGCGCTAAATTGATTTCTATATTCGAAAATGCAATTTAAGAAACAAAAAATTGTGATTTTGTGCACATTTATATAGTCGGATTCCGACGAAAAAGACAAAACATAGAGCAATTAGACAACACCAAGTAGACACCCCCTAGGATAGAGGCCCACTAAAGTCTTGAGATGTCTTGACCCTTGCTAAGTCATAAGGTATTGAAAAATATCCATTCAAATTGTGTCCAACCTCTTACCTAAATCAATATAGATCTCGATAATTGTATTCCTACAATCAATATTAATACTCAAATAACATAAATCCCCTTTAAGACTCTTTACATTGTTCCCTACATCTAACCCTCATCACTATGGATACAAAGCAAAACAATATCCATATTATATACATTAATCACATCATTCCATTATTACTCCAAAGAGTTCATATAATCATTCCAATAAGCATATAACTACAATCATCAATAAATCGAAACAATATGCAAAACATGTATGCTCAAAAAAGATATTACATGTGCATCAAGTACTTCTAGAAGTAAACACCGAGTACATGGCTACTACTAAAATACTTGATACTATAAACATGACAAAATGTTTTCATTTTGATTGCAAATACGATTGAAAAAATCAAATCAACCATTTTCAAATTTTATTTTATATATATATATATATATATATATATATAAATTAATCATTTTATGAGTGAAAGTGTAATTTTTTTTTATATATCATGATTTTTTTAAATAAAAATAATGAATCCATCCATATAACAATTAATAATAATTATTTTCACTACTAATTAACATAGTAAATTATACTAAGTTTTCCGATTATAATAATAAAAAAAAACCTATTTCCATATTCGCCCTCTAACCCTGCATATCAAACTCCTAGTTCCACATTCCAACAACGACCAAGCGCACTCAACTCCCACTTTTAAAAAAAGACATCGATATCGTATATTATCTTCCAGGTGTCCTACCATTAATTGACTTTGGAAATGAGTCGGTGTAGTGCTCACGTGCGCTTCTCTTTATTAAAGCGAATCTCACACCTTGAATTTCACACCACATGTACAAAAAGCAAATATTTGTGCATGTGACAACTCGGTATTAAATTTTATTATATTTAAGAGGGGTATTTCTTATAAATAAATGAATATATTATAAAACGGTTACTACGTGTTAATTTTTTTAAATTAATCAATATTAAATTAACATATAAATTAAGAAAATAAATTATAAGAATACAAATATTTTAAAAATCATATTAATAAATATTTTTTTTATAAAATACTAAAATAAATATAAAAATAATTGGTTACATCAAAGTGAAAACATTATTTGAAAGAGATAATAACAATTATTATTAAACAAAAGTTAACAATATAATATTTTTAAAAAATTATATATTAAATATAATATTTTTGGAAATTTCTATATTAAAAAATTTTAATTTTTTTTTTATATTTTAAAAATAGATTACACTTAAAAGATTCATATCTTATCAATCATCATATTATTTAATAAAAATAGAATAAATAAAATTTAATAATTTATTTTTAATTTTTTAAAATTCAATTTAATAAATTATTTTTTTAAAACATGAAAAAATTTATAAAATATTAAACATGAAATTGAATTAATTTCCAAAGCCAAAAAACTTTAATTTACAAATACAATAAAAGGTATACTCCATATCCATATGCCATTGACGGCGTATTAACCCATACGTCGTTGACCAAAAATTTAAAAAGTTTTGCAAAGCTAATACATTACAAATATTTTATTTTTATTTTTTTTAATTATTTGAAAATATTTTACTGTAATCTGATTGGTTATGAAAATGCACCCCTTATTGCAGAAGGGGAGGAGGGTTCCTCATTATACCTGGCATAAGCATAAGCATGATGTATAGCGATGAGTTAACAATGATCACATATTAGTTTGGTCATTGACCATAAAAATTTCGCAATATTTACTTAAAGTTTAATATTAGTTTAATATTTCGCAATATTTCCTGTTGCAACGCGTCCGGGTCGATTCTGAATGAACGCTTGAAAGCCTCATTTGTATATGATTATTTTGTCGAACTTGCATGCACTGACAGTTGTAACTCGTATTGACTCTGCTCTAACTAAACGCTTCAACATGGCGGGGCCAAAGGTTAACAAAGTGAAACTGACAAACTTGACGGCCCCATCAAATAATATAGAGTTTCCCTCTTCTTTAGATACAAACTAACGATGAACAAACAAGCTACGAAAACTAAAGTACGAAAGCCAGTCCCACAAGACCCACATCGACAGAGATTCCGAGATCAAAACCCTTGCCCCATGAGGAATTATTCTTTTATTTCCTCGGGCAATCCGGCCACAACCAGTCGTGCTTGCAGATGCCTATAAAAATCGCATAAATTGACTCAGGGTAACAGTTTTCCCTCAAGATTTTTCTTTAAACTGAGTAAGCATGTAGACTGTAGAGGTTTCTGTTATGTTTAATAGTTGTCACTCATGGATACAGGAACCTTCTGTAAATTGCAGGTTAATTGCTGGTCGCGGGTGTCGGGAATCGGGCGTTCAGTTATTTAATGGCGGCTAAACATTTCCGGTGGATATAGTTCATTCGTTACTTATTGTAAAATACGCAGTTCAGTTTCCGTGAGAGTATAATCGTGAATTTACAAGGGAAATGATCTTTCGCATATCTTTTTATTTTGAAATACAGTTATTTCTGTATAGCGCAGGTCATAGTTACCTTAAGGTGAGCAAACTGATCTTCAGGAAATAAAGATTTGCGGTGGAGAAATGTCTACCTATAGCTGGAGCTGATGAGGAAAAAACTTGAAACTGCGGACTACTGTAAGTTAACAGACGTAATGTCGTTTTCTTTAATCTTTATCGAATCGCTATCTATGTTTTCATTAATTTCTATCTAATTGATATCTTCTATAAAAGAGCAGAGTAAAACAGCGGTAGAAACCCCAAGGTTACTGACAACAGTACCTTAATTAGGGCCTCTTCGCACAGAAATGAAATAGAATATATTTTCTATCTTTGATGTAGCTTCGGAGGTACTTAAAGAACTCTCAGGGACATGTAACTTTTCGATATATAAGTTTGATATCTTTTTATGTAAATGAATTTTATGTTTATGTTTATTTTTATTTTTTTAAATTATAATCAATCATTATTAGTTAATGAAAGATAATTCATCATCGTTATTTAAGGAAGATTGAGTTATCTTTGTTATGCTTTTAGTATGAAGAAGACAAGTTCTTAACAAATTATAAATTAGTAGTTTTAGATCTTATTACATTACCAAATATCCTTTACAAAGTTATGTGCTATATAGTAACATCTAACCTTAATACTGAACTGTTAATATTTAACTAAACACAATTAGAGTTCTAAAAGAAAGCATTTACCCTTAATCTCATACATTACACCATATAAATTTAATATAAATGTTCATTATCATTAACACAACTTTATAATTTAAAATCTTCATCAAAAATCTTCTCAGATTTCTAAAAAATAAACATAAAAAAACTTTATTTCATACATAATTAACTTATTCCAAACCTATAACAAAATCAAAAGGCACGTTTAAACATGCTTAACGTATTTCAAACCCTTACACCATGTCTAATCTGAACATAAAAGAGTTTGCAATAAACTATAATTATTATATTTCATGTTTTTTGGAATCAGATTAACACAAAAACTCATGATATTCTAATAGCATTGCTTGCCTGAAAGAGAATCATACTGCCCAATGTCCATGGCTTCTTTCAACTGGTAAACAGTTGTTTCCACATACCTTAAATTCGTCATCAACGCGTTATACTGAATGACATGTAAAAGAACAACTAGAATCATCCTCCACCGATATCAAGAATCGCAGCAAACGGAATGTCCTCCGCTTTCATAACATGGAAAACAATCTGAGCAGTGAACAACGAAATGGCAATTCGGTGGAAGTTTATCCCCAACTGGGACTCCCTCACGAGAGGAAGAAGCTGTCTCTGCCAGTCCATTCATTGAATCGTGATAAACATAAATTCATAACACATAATCTTAAAAATCTAAAGAAAAAGTCTCAATTGAATGCAAAGATACATAAATTAATACCATACATTCTTATGGTTACCAATCGTTATCCTTACCAGTACTAACGACTATGCCAGCAGCAGCCATAGATATAAATGCAATGTTCATCAACAGGAACATGGCGAAGGCAATTCGTCGCCTAGAATTCGGCGACGAATTGCAACGCGAGACCGGCCCCTTTTTGAAGGATTCAGAAGCTGAACACACAAACAAATAACCACAAAATAAATTGTATTGCTTGATTGATTAAACCAGATACATCTGCCTCGTTTTTATAGAGGTCTTTAGAAAACTCTCGAGCGTCCAGAAGGTTCTCGGAGTGTCTACGATAGGCGGTGGACGAACACTAATGACGGTTGAGTAGAAGGTTCGGTTTTAACGGTGGTAGGTAGAAATTACATATTCCAACACTCCCCCTTAATTTCTACTACCAATTACATCTTACATCAATGCTCAATGATTCTCCTTAGCAAATACATGTCTTGGTTAGGTCTTTATCTGAGTCATGTCATTATCTTCAATTCATATCTTCATATGGTTGGGCTTCCTTTTACGCGCTCACTTGAGTTTCATCCTCAAACATTTTTTGCTTCTTCTTGTACCTGTATAACATTGGTTAATGCTCGAACTTTGCATCTTCCTTTTGCACCTGCAAA
>ML785268.1:192017-255958 GCA_009831015.1 Picea engelmannii
ACCTGCAGATTAGTCTGTAACACAAACTCATACATTTCTATGCATTATCATCATGTAATTGCATACTATCATCATTTCAATTTGGTATCCTTGTACCGATAAATTAACATCAAAGTTTTCCAGTTAGAAATAGATCTCATAATTCAATTTCGACACCCATTCATAAGATTATCATTTACCCAAAATAGATTGCATCATATCCAACATCATCCCAATAGCATTTAAACATTCATTAAATTCACATTCTCACAATATGTCGCATCATATACATCATCATCAATAACATTTAAACATTCGTAAAATTTACATTCACATAATAGATCACATTACATACATCATCATCAATAACATTTAATCATACATAAAAGTTCATACATTTAAAATTTAGGTGTATCACTTAATAGTTTCATTGTGACTAGAAAATAAAGTATATAGGCCTCAGGTAATCCTGGTTGTCTAAGTCAAAAGGCGGTGTTACATACACCCAACCTTCGAGAAACATGTTCTCGAGGTGATCAAAAAAGTGAGGGATAGTCTCGCCATAGTGTCTCGGCGTCTTCCCAAGTAGCAGATCCTGGACTATACTTGTCCCACTGGACCTTAACTTGGTCTACCAGACGGTTCATGAGCTATCGGACTCTACGGTCCAATATGTGTAATGGTTCTACCGTGAGGGTTCCCACGTCCGATACCTACAATTCCTTCCAATTTAGTTTATATGATTCATCAACAACATAATGACGTAAAACAGATACATGAAATACATTATGAATTTTATGCAAGTGGGGTGGCAGTATGAGACGATATGCAATGGGTCCAATTTTCTCTTGGATTCTGAATGGTCCTATAAATCGAGGTGACAACTTTGTCCCCTTCCCGAACCGTATGGTACTCTTATTAGGCCTGATACGAATGAAAACCTGGTCTCCCACTTCATAACTTCGGTCAGTCCGGTGTACATCCGCATAACTTTTCTGCCTATCCTATGCTTCCTTTAGTATCTGCCTAATCTGAATCACCTGTTCTTCCATTTCCTGAATCAATTCTGGCCCAACTGTTACTCGGTCTTCTAGTCTATCCCAACTCAATGGTGTTCTGCATGGCCTCCCATACAAAGCTTCGTAGGGTGGCATTCTTATGGAGCTATGAAAACTGTTATTGTGGCAAACTCTACCAAAGGTAAGTACTTCTCCCACTGGGTTTGATTATCCATGACATACATCCTAAGCATGTCTTCCATGACTTGATTTACTCTCTCAGTTTGCCCATCTGTTTCAAGATGATAAGTTGTGCTTAAGTTCAACTGAGTCCCCAACGCTAACTGCAAACTTGTCCAAAACCTACAAGTGAATCTGGAGTCCCTATCTGAAATGATCTTCTTAGGTATCCCATGCAAACGGATAACCTCACTTACAAACACATGTGCCACATCAGTGACATCGTAAGTGTCTCTAACCGGAATAAAATGAGCACTCTTGGTTAACTTATCCACTACCACAAGAATGGCATTGTGTCTATGGGATGTGAGCGGCAACCCCACAACAAAATCCATAGAGATGACTTCCCACTTGGACATAGAACATCATGTGGTTGTAGGAGGCCTGTCGGGTGATGGTGGTTGGCTTTCACTTGCTGACATTCTAGGCACTTGGCGACGAAATGGACTACATCGCGCTTCATGCCCACCCAGAAGAAGAGTTTCCTTATATCTGCGTACATCTCTTCACTCAAAAAGATCTGAATGCTAGGCAAAGGCGATGGAGTGAGTTTATGAGTGAGTACAATTTTGGTATTCCATACATCAAGGGAAAGGAAAATGTGGTCACAGATGCCTTGAGTAGGAGACCACGTATCTTCTCCTTGGTAACCTTAAAGGTCAATCTGAGGGAACATGTGTTGACACAACTCCAAGGAAGCAGTTGGTATTTAAAGGTTACTTCAAACCTCCAGAGCGGGAGGCAATTAGATCCAAAGTATGAAGGATATAGTCTGGAAACAGACGGACTATTAAGATATCGAGGATACCATGTGTAATAACCGTATTAATTTAAACATCAATTTATTCCATAAACTGAAACAATAACTTCTACTTGAATGCAGAAAACTCAGTAATTTCTTTTAATTCAGCACATACGCATGTTAAATTTATCAACGAATAATAATTTCATAACATAATAAAACAATTTTACCTCTTCCTAATGCTAATTTTTCCATCGACCCGATTGTCCAGCCCGATGATTTGTTGTTGTCTAATGCATTGCCCAACTCTGCCCAAACTTTGTTTCCTCCTTGCCAGCTAGGACAACTTCCTAGCTCCAGGATACCATATGGATATCTTGGCCCACGTGCCCAAAACCCCCAGCAAATTGGTGCCCCCTGTACTGATCCTTCTCCGACTACAGAACTCAAACTCTGAACCCCCAAATCCAAGAGAACCCTCCCCAAAATAATCATCCTCCCTTCCGTAAGCCTCCTCCACTCATATCCCTCCTTCACCGCCCTTTCTCCTCATTTATTTCCTTATCTACACATTCATTATCTTATCCACATACTTAATGCCTTACCCTATTATTTAATGTTTCCTTATCCTTATTTTTAATGCTTCTTATCCCCTAGTATACGTGGATCATTTAATTAAACAATTAAATTTATTAACCCTCTTAAATTTATTACCCTGTTCATTCAATGTGATAGGTAATTAAATATTTAATTAATTAATTAATCAAAATTATAACCATTAATTAATTAATAAATATTTAATTAATATTATTATGCCAATCTTTGTTTAGTTAATAACATGTTAGAAAAATTAATTACCTAATAAATTTTACTTAATAATCCCTAAGAATATATTCAACTAGGGTTGTTACAATCTCCCACCCACAGAGATGGAAGCCTTTGTTTTGCTTGTTGCCATTCCAGAGGAAGGAAAAAATCAACTGGCGAAGATTCTTTATCACAGATAGAGGGATGTGTGCCAGAGCCATCCAATAAACCGGAAGGCTTTCCAAAACTACCTTGATTAAGATGTATCTACCACCCCGTGTTAAACATCTATTACACCAGTGTAGGATTTTGTGCTCGAACTTTTCGGTTAACCATCTCCAGTCCTTTGCTTTGTAGCTTGTGGGTTTTATATAGTATCCAAGGTAACTGAAACCATCCGCCAGATCTCGAAAATCAATGCCGAAAAGAGTCTTTAGATCCGTCAGGAAAACATCCCTCGCGCCTGAGGCCAAGAAGGTTGACTTCTAATAATTGATCTTAAGACCTTAAACAGAGCAGAAAGTGTTAAGCACATTATAAACTTCTATCCATTCAGACATGGAGGCCAAAGTCATGATAATCACGTCGTCTACGAAGAGTAGATGCAGTATCTGAGTCAGTCTTGAAGCTCTGATCCCCGTAAGTTTTCCAGATGATTGACTTCTCTTTAACAAGATACTAAGACTTTCTAAGACCAGTATGAAAAGGAGGGGTGAGAGGGGACATCCCTGACGAAGCCCTCTTTCGTTGTGGAAGTCTTTGGTAGCTTTGCCATTGATCAAAACAACCAAGGTGGTTGTGGTTATGCAACCCATCATCCAATTTGTAGTGATAGCCCCAAATCCACACTGAAGAAGGATGAGGTGTAAGAAATTTCAGTTTATACAGTCAAAGGCCTTTTTGAGGTCCAGTTTTAGGAGGATGGTTGGTAAGTTTTTTGTCTTAATGCTATGTAAACATTCCTGTGTTGTTCCAATTGCATCTAGGATTTGTCTTCCCTTGAGAAATCCAAGTTGTTCCTCTGATAGTGCCCGAGAGAGTATAGGGCAGATTCTTTTTGCAATGATCTTTGTTATAATATTGTAGCTGAGATTACAAAGTGAGATAGGTCGGTAGTCCGAGAACTGTCGATGATGATTTTGTTTTGGAATCAGGACGATAAAAGTATTGTTTATTTGTTTGTTGACCATCCCTCTGTTCCTCGAATCCTCAATAGCATCCAACAGATCTTGTCCCATTAAATCAAAATAGTGGAGGTAAAGTTCCACTGTCCATCCATCAAGACCGAGACTTTTTTCTTTAGTAAATCCTTTTAACACCTCGAGGATTTCTTCTTTTGTGCAGGGGGAGTCCAGTGCTCTTTCTTCCTCATCTATGACCATCTGTGGGAAAAGTTGGGCAGTTTCAATCTGATCCTCTAGAATGATGTCCAGATCTGTTTGGTAAAAATATTTGAAGTGGTTGTGAGCCACTTTCTTAATGTCTTCAGTCTTGTGTAAAATGCTCCCATCATCTTCCTCTATATTCCAAATGAGTTTTTTGTTCCTGCGGTGGCTAGCATAGCGATGGAAACAGCGGGTGTTGTTGTCTCCACTAGAGAGCCAAAGCGCTCTACTTTTTAGGTGCCATCTATCCTCTTCTTCTCGGAGAATAAGCGATTGGTCTGCCTCTAAAAGATGCAATTTAGCTTCGAAGTCAGACTGCTGGTCGGCCCGAGCCTTCTGTCTAAGTAAAAAAGTTATTTGATGTTCAAGTCTGTTCAGCTTGGATGAGTCTTGGGCTTTTTTCCTCTTGAGCCAGATGATAGATTTTTCCTTTAGGCAGTTGAGTTTCCTCACCAAATTACCCTGTGTGTCCCTAGATAACGTGAGGAACGAGTCGGACCAGACCGATCGAACTATCTGATCAAAGGCAGGCTCCAACAGCCAGGACGGGTTGAATTTGAAGTGATAATTTGTCCCCAGTTTCCCTTTTCCAATATGTAGGCAGATGGGAACATGATCGGAAAGGTAAGGCGGATCGATCCAGGCCCGGGTCATGCGAGTTGGTGTAAGCAGCTCTTCGGAAATCAAGAAGCAGTCAAGACATTTTTCTATACAAGAGGAGCCCGATCTCCCATTACGCCAAGTGGGCAAAAGTTCTGTCGGTTCCAGATCCACTAGAGCATTTTTTGAAAAGAGAGATTTGAAGAAATTTGCTAGTGGGTCCATCTTATCCCTATCTCCCCAAATCTCTTTGGAACTGAGCGTCAGGTTCATATCTCCCGCTATGATGAGGTCTTTTATAGACATGAGGCCTAAGCATTCAAGCTTCTCCCAGAAAAGTCTGTGGTCCAGGAAAGGGCCATATGTGTTGAGCAGAGTCAGGGAGGTGTTAAGTTCCAAACAGGTACCGGCTAATAGAATCCCACCAGGACTAAGCACCAGAGAAAAATCAAAGAAATTATGATCCCAGGCCGTTAGGAGTCCGCCTGAGTTTCCAATTGATCTAGCCGCACATACCATCCAGTCAGGTCGGAGAGAGAATAGAAAATTCCTAGAAGCTTCAGCATCCACTAGCGTTTCTTGTAGTAAAATAACCATCGGTCGAATCTTGTCAAGGAGTCGTCTCATGGAGGCAAGTTTCAGGAGTCCTCCTACCCCTCTAATATTGAGGGAGAATAGAATCATGATTTGGCCCATGCTTGGGATTTTAATCCTCTAAGTGCCCCTGTAGTCTGATCAGTAGTTTAAGAGGATGAATTTGATGCCTCTATGGTTGCCTTTTTCCACGCACTGCAGGTTTTGAGTGGTGATAGCTCAGAGCCCAGTCCTCTGGACCAAGAGGGAGTTGTCACAAATTGCTCTTTCACTCCTAAGGTCGAAGGTCAGTTTCCAATGATGGACGGGGGTGGGATGAGCGTTTTTCCGTGGTACAATGGAATGGGGAGGGAGTCAAAGGGAAGAGGGGATGCAGGGGTAGTGATAATGAACAGTTGGTCCAGATCCTGTGCAGATAGTGGTTGTTCGGAGTATCCAGGGGGAGGGGTGGGATCACGCTCCGGGAGAGCAGAGTCATCAGGAGTCTGTGAACTGGTGGAGTTGTTGAGGGGGAAGGGGCTATTCAAGGGGGGTGGAGAGTGGACTAGCTCCCTCGAGACAAGCCCAAGAGGATCTGTTGGCGGATTTGGAGGTGCCAGAGCGTCTAGAGAAGCAGGATTGTGGGGAGAAGGTGGGGTGTCTGAGGGGTCACCAAAGGGATCTGGCTGTAGAGAAGTAAGTGTCTGCGAATTAATAGTGAGTCTCTCACAGGCGGAGAGAGTGTTGTAAAGCGAGGGACAAAAATACTTGATCTTACTCACCAATGTGTCATCTTGTGATGCAAGGCTCAAGGCTCGCGGATGTTATAGAGACTCCTCTCCAAAAGTTCCAGGTTGTGTATCTTATCCATCGAAGCCAACCACCTCCGACGGGTCCTTCTCTAGTTCGGTGGGGGGGGACTTAGAGCAATCCCTTCTCAGGTGGCCAGTTCTGCGGCAAAACGAGCATCTGAACGGGATCCCCAGGTAGCCGAGTCGTTGAGAAAAAAGAAGGCCTCTCCAATCAATATTCAAGACTTTCGGGAGTCCTACATGGATATCCATTTCGACTAAGATCTTAGCCATTCTTCTATTTGTTGAAGCAAGAGAGTGTGTGTCCACTTTTAAAAAATGGCCTAAAGATGTACCGATGAGCTCGAGAGCCTGTTGGTTCCAGAGTTGTAGTGGAAGGCCTGGTAGAAGGACCCAGAGGTGCCTGTAGGTGAAGTGTTCAGTAGAAGTATTAAAGTCGAGCTTCCATCTCTTAAGCATGAGGCTTCCACCACCAACAGCCTAGAACTTATCCAGAATGCGGACAGTATCCTCAGGTGTCTTGAAAATGAAGCCAATCCATCCATGTCGGAGATAAAGTATCTTGGGAAGATATCCTAGAAGAGGCTTTCAGGAGGTTGTTATCCAATCTTCCAAGCGTAGGTTGCACTTATCCTTGTAGGCTAACCTACCAAACAGGGCACAGAGAGCCAGGTTGCATACTTCAGAAAGTCCTACATCCATTCTGAGGACAAGTTTAGGGTGTGATTTTTTTGGTTTCCAAACCCTCTGAGGCTTTTTGTTGTTGGAGTTATGTAGGGGGCAGCCAATAGGGATGCTGGACTGTTGGAAGTTCCCACATCTCCTATTGATTCGGCAAGGATATAGTGGGTCTTCCTCAGATATCGACTTCAGTAAAGAGTCTCCCGAGACAGATGTGTGGAGAGGAGTGTCAGGAGCGGATATCCTGGAGTTCATTGTGCGATTAGTTTTCCGGTAATGGTTACAAATCATCTCGTCTATAAAGGCAATGATGTCCGAATGGTCCCATGGGTCCCCATTCTTCCCCTCAGTGGAGTCTGTGATCAAAGTCTCCATGTGAGTGATTGCAGCTTCCCCGAGAGTAAAGTCTTTTGTCGGTAGAGGAAGTTGTGACAGGAAATCCTGACAGAAACAGGAGGGACCTTGCCAGCTCCAAGAAAAGGGTCGGGGCTAAAACGAAGACAGAGAGTAGAAAGGGTTACCAAGAAGTATTGGATGTTGTGTGAGAAGCTAGAAAAGGATGTAGTCGGTAGACAATGGCAGAGAGAAAAATATACTTTCTATCATGACCAAAAATAGATGTCTGGGCCCGACCATGACAGTCCCTCCAAGGTTCACTCCAGTTAGTCAAAAGGCTGAAGCGCCCACCAAACCAGTGCCTCCATGTTCATTTTCGAAGGGTTGAAGCGCCCGCCAAAACCATTGCCTCCATTTTCAAACCAGTCGTCTCTCGACGTTGTCCCATGGAGATGTTGGTTGAGTCGGTGATCACGGATTCTCTTCACTCCAGCTATCGTTTATGAAAGGACAAAAGTTGATGGATTTTTACACTTTAAAATTAGCCTTTTAACTACTCAAGTAAGGAAGAGCATTAAATCTTATTGCAACTTTCCCTATTTAAAATAAAAATTTAACCATTTAACTATTCAAGTAAGGAAGAGCATTCAATCTAACTATTCAAGTAAGGAAGAGCATTCAATCTTATGAAGTTATCATTTAATTGTGGATTATCTTGTAAATTTTATTGCAAATGAGTGTTTTATTGTAAATGAGTGTTGTAACAATAAAAGTAAACTTTTTTGTTGTTTGGTTGATTTTAGGAAAGTTTTTAACATTGTGTTTAGGATTAACCTTTAGAATATGTTAGAAGAGCTAAAAGCACCCTCGAGGGTGAGAGTTGTTGGGGTAAGGTTGTGTGAGAACGTTATTGCCAAATTTAAGAGCATTCACAGTTGGTCAAATTAGAAGCTTGTCTGGAAGTTGCATCCTTCTTCTCTATGTCAATGATATTGTTCTTATGACAAGAAATCCCTATGACCTAAATAAGCAACTTAGAATCCTATTGTGAACACCCACAAAACAAAGGCTATGATAATTAAATCCAACAAGATCATCTATGATACTTTGGTATATGAAAGCAATAGTCACTCCTATTGTCTTGTATGGATGTGAAGTTTGGAGATGGAGTATCTCTCTAGAATCCTATTGCTTCAAACTCTAGCCAAAATCACCAAACAAAAGTCATTTTGCAGAATACCAATGATATTAAAAATATTGTTCAAGCTAAATTTAAGGAAAATCTATGGTACAATAAAAAAATTAGAAAATATAAGAAAATTGGGATATTATAAGAAGGTGGTTAACCCTAATTTTGAAAATAAAAAATATCTCTTTATTTTGACTAGCATTATACATATTATAATTTATGTATAATATTAATATTAATTTAATTAAGTAATACATATTTTATGATTAGTAATTATATTATTAAAATATAATTTTAAATACAATTTTAAATATTTGAAATAAATATTTTTATATTAATAAAATATAAATTAATCATCTTAAATATTATAAAAAAAAATTAAATAAATTAATTGAAAATTAAAAATATTCATATATTTCAATATCTTAATATTCATTTAACATTATAATTAATTTAATATAATTACCAAAATATTGTTATTAATTTTAAAATTAAAATATAAACCATTATTTTAAACATCAATGTCAATTTTTATGTAAAAAATCATCACTTCCAATATGTTGGCAATTGAAAGTATAAAGAAAGTGAACCCCAATATATAGATTCTTCATCCATTACTTCTACCACATAATAGATTAAAAATATGTAAAAGAGATGATCTATATAAATAGTTTTTTTGAAAATATATATTACAAAAATTTTAAAGTTTAAAATGGATCTTGCAAAAAAAATAATAGTTATAGAGTTTCAAATCATAGTGTATTTTCTACTTGTTTTCTTATAAATTTATTTAAATTTCACTTTGCATACTTTTTACCGCCCATAATGAAATAAACTATAAATATATAAATAAATAAAATGTGTTTGTTTTAAGTCTTTTTATTTTTTTATAAAAATATGTTTGTTTCATATATTTTTTCACATGTTTGTTTTATATATTTCCATGTTTAGTAGTTGGATGTGGAAATAAATTTGACATCCGACTAGTACCTACTTTGCATACTTTTCACATATTCTTAAAAGCATGTAAAGTGGTTACTCATTGGATTCACATATCCTTAAAAGTATGTAAAGTGGTTACTCATTGGATGCAAATTTAAATTTGCATCTAACTAGTGCCTAAAATTGAAAGTTGAGTGAGTGTAAGGAGATAAGTCAAAAATACAATGAAAAATTAGTTTTCTTTGTTTCCCTCCAAAATTGTTTACCCTTATGGTTGACATCTTCATCTTAATCCTATTGGTTCCACATTTTTTTTTTTGAGGTCAACTTCACCTCAAAATTTCTCTAATGGTTGTTTCTTACATCTTTCACTTGGGTATTCATATGAAAATATGTTTTGATCCAAAACGACCTAAACTAATTCCAAATGTAATATTCCTTTCCTTAAAGCAAACAAAGTTATATGGTATTTATGTAGATCTGAGATCGTCCCTTCCATTTTGGGAGGGTTTTGGTCTCTAGAGCTTCAATTTTGAAGGAGATGAGGAAACAACTCCTCAACTTTTTTCTCGGAGTGCCATTTGGCATTAGTTGGTAGTTGACCCTTGAATCCCACTTGCCAAAGTTATTGTTGACCCCTCTTGGTCATTTCAATCTTCTTCTGCATAACTATGTCTTTTGGTAATTATGCATGTGCATTTGGTGCTAATCAAACTGTCTCCTACTTGGAAGGTCTTTTCATTTTCATGTTGATGATGTCTACCCTTTTATTTCTCCCGAGATTTCTTCAGTTTCTCCTAAACCTATAAGTGTATTTGATTTATCTTGTTTATGAAACTTTCTACCTTCAATGCATCACTTGAGGCTAATGTCCCTACTTTAGGATGTCCATATACAATATCTGATGATAATGGTGGCAAATATCGAAAACAAATTTCAAAAGGGAACTTATTGGTGGAAGTGTGGACAATTCTATTATAAAAATTCGTGTATGTAAACCAAATTTTCATCCAAAGTCCTAGGATGATTTTGATTATAACCTCTCAAAAGATCAATCAAAGTCCTATTCATTGTGAGTTTTATCTTCCCATCAGTGTGTGGTTCAAATGCAGTGGATCTCTTTAATTCAATATCCAACTTCTCCCACAGTGAAGTCCAAAATATACTGAGAAATTTAGTTACTCTATCATAGATGATTCTCCTTGAAATCCCAAAGTGCACCTAGACCCTTTCAAACAACAAACTTGCAACTCTTTTCCTTTGATGGTCTTCTTAAAAGACATCAAAACACACATTATTAAACATGTGTACTACCACATACATGTTTTCATGCTAACTTCTTACTCTTTACAAAATCCCATTAAAGTCCATGGATATGTTTACCCATAGCCTCATAAGGACAAAAAGTGGAGTGTATAGTCCTTAAATGGATTGTATAGTCCTTGTTTCATGTTAATAGGCTTGTTGGTACCACATAAAAAATAACCTTTAATAAACCTAACTACTTCTTGCATCTTGAACCAATAAATACCTCTACAAGTTACCCATGGTCTTTAAAACACAAAAATGACTAGCAAACTTGGAGGCATGAACCTCCTTTATTAGTTGAACTTTGTTTTCCTTTAGTACATAACATCACCATCACGTAGAGTAATCCATCTTGGAGATGGTAATCAATATATTCTTGTTATTTGTTAGCATGTAGTTGCTAACAAACTCCCTCGCAGTCCTCATCTTATGCATACTCTTATTTCTATGCTTCATGGATGAAAGGCTCCATGTGCATAATGGCTCCTAGAGATGTGATTTTTGGTGCTAGTAGTATTGATAGCAAATCAATGGCCAACTTGTTGGTAGTGCCCTTTTTATATTTAATCATTGGATGAAATTGTTGTAGAAACCCCATCCATTTATTGTGTCTTACTTGTTGGAGCTTACTCTAAGCTTGAAAGTATTGTAAAGGTTGGTGATTAGTGTGGATGATGGTATCCTTTCCCAATAGATAACACTTCCACTTCTTCATTGTTTGAACCAAGGCATAGAGTTCCTTGTCATATGTGGCATAGTTTAGTATTTCTGTCTGGACTAGCTCCAAATGATAGCAAATCGATCTCCTCCATTTCATTAACACTACTCCCATAACATACCCACTGGCCCCAATTTTTAAATCTAATGACTTCTAAAATTTAGGTAATGATAGGACTAGGGCTTGACTAATGTTATCCTTCAATTCTTCAAAGTCTTTTTTTCAGTCTTACCCCATTAGAAACTCTTACCATTGGTTGTTATAACATGAAGTGATGTTTACATAGTTAAAAAATGATGTGATGAAATTTCTTAAATATTGGGTTGTTCCCACAAAACACCTAACTTATGTTACATTAATAGGAGTGTGATACTTAAGGATGGCCTATATTTTTGTAGGACCAATCTTTAACTCACCTCTAGCAATCACATTTTCTAAGTAAACCAAGGAATGCTTAGAAAACTCAATACTCTTTATGTTTTCTAGTAGGTAATGTTTCCTTAGTGTCTCCAATACCTTCTTTAAATTTTCAACATGCTCCTCCCAAGTAGAAAAAAATATCAAAATGTCATCCAAATAAGCTATTCCAAGTGAATCTGTGAACACACTTCGGATGCCTCATTTTGGGTCAATAGCAACCAAGCTTATTTTGGACTTGCTATTTATGGATTTAATTTGAGTCAAACCCCTCAAACCCTACTCTCTTTCCTAGTGGAAAGTTTATCGTGGGTCTCCTTGGAGTACGATGTTTGTGAATTGGTGACACATGGAGAAAAGAGTGATTTGGGCATAAAACCCCATGGCACTATTGTACCAAACCCACAGTAAAATCAGCAAGTGTTTTATGATAGTTTCATTCAACTTGAACCCTCCAACATCTAATTTAACATTCTCCTACACCTTGGGGTTGCTTCCTCACCTATTTGTACCATTCAATTCCACTTATGAAACTAGATCGTTTTCTTATATATTTGAAAAACCCTAATTTTTATGTAGAAACATGAATTAGTGATCAAACTCCTTCCACCTCTCTCAATCCCTTGAGTTGATTGCACCTATCATCTACAACACCTCTACATGGATCTCTTGTAGCTAGCTTGGCTCCAACATTTCAAGTTTTATTGATTCATCCTAAGGTATATTCATTGTCTTAGTTCCACTCATGCCTTGGAAGTTTCAACCCTGCAATTGGAGGTTCCATCATAGCGTGGGCACTAGGGTCTCTCTACTCTAGATTTTAATGGATTAATATTAATTGTCGCAGATCTAATGTTTATTGATTTTCACATGTGTGTGTGTGCGTGTGTGTGTGCGCATGTGTGCATGCAAATCAAGAACCTTGGTGGGTGGATGATCCTTGGTTTTCAAGAACCAATGACACTAAATTATTTAGAACCATGGAGATGTTATGGGTTATCAAATATTTGATATCTCAAGCCATTGAGGATAGGAGCACGCCTCAACAACAAATTATGGGTAAGATGGAACAATTTGAAAAGAGGTTTGAGCTTATAGGTAAGAAAATTGAAGCACTAAGCAAATATGTCTTTGGAGTGAGTTTCAAGGCCTCAACAAAGCAAGGAACAGTTGGGATGGAAAGGGAGGACACTGCAAGTCGGTTGGATACAAAAGGAATGCTCGCAAACCCAATTGAGGTTGAAGAACACAAGGAACGGGAAAAGCATCACCAACACCAAGAAACTCAAATGGCCCCTCCCCGGCCTTGTTTGGGTAACTCTATTCTTATCTATGGTTGACATCACAAGTAAATTGTCTTTAAATTAGTTCATTATACAACTAGTCTGGGTCTTGTTAAACATTTTGTATAGGCAAGCTATATAGCTTCAAAATAGGCTCTAGAATAGATATTGAAAGTGGAAAACAATGTTAATGACATTTTTGAAACACCTTGGGGCTTGGTTTCCTCTATGGCAGACCATAGGGTGTTCAACCTATAATTTTTTGTGCATTACAGTAATATAGAAGCTAGATTACAAAAAAAAACTACAAGTATGCGTGAAAATATTTATTTATGTGTTTCCTTGAATAGGTTTTCTAAGTTCTTATTGGACAAAGGGCCTATTTTATCATTGAAAGCACTTAAGAAAATGGAAATAAAAATAAAAATGTCACAGTAATAACATTTAATGAGCCGAATTAATTTTTTAAGCAGTGCAGGACCTAGATTGATGACCTAGATTAATGACCTTGATTTAATATCCAACTACCTCTACTAATATCAAGTTTAAAACCTCCATGAAACAGTCATTTAGCTTAGAGCCTAATTTGAATTTAAACCTCTATTATGTGTTTGAATTCCGAGAGAGGTGGGTTGTAAGTTTGTGAGAGAGGTGCATTGCACATCCTAAATATTTTATTATAATCCAACTGCCTCTGTTAATTTTAGGTTTGGACCCTTGATGAAATCCTCATCCAACCACAAACCTTATTCAAATTCGACCCTCTATTCTGTGTTTGAATTTTGAGACAAGTTGACTACGATTTTGTGAGGGAGGAATGCCCATTACTTAGCCAAGGAATGAAGTTGTAATTGAAAAGGTTGAGAAGTATCAAGTACCCCAATATTGTTAGTCCCTACACGCTATTGTATTTTAATTTATTACATATTAGGTTTAATATACAACTAGATAGTTAATCCTCAACAAATTCTATAAATTCAATCCCATTATCTTGTTATCGTTGAGCTAGGTCTTCCAAACATAATGCATGAAAGAAGGCTCCAGTGCCTAGGCGTGTTTATCAGTAATCTTTCTTCCTCAAGAGTTGTTGTCCATACTTACAAAAGAGAACTATATTTTAAAGTATCTTCCAATTTCTCAGTGTTTCCCACGTGCAGAATGAAGAAGTAAATGGAATGAATGCAATGTCCATGACTCCAAACCAGTACCCTCCAAAATAAGGCCTATTTCCATAAAAAATCTCTATAAGTGTGTCTTCTAGCAATGCTAGGTATTCTAACATGTGACTCTTACCCTCTTCCTAGGCCTCTCCGATGCCCTTAAGATGTAAACAATTGGATTTTGTGTGGAGAAAAAAAGGATTAGAGTTGGGCAAAGCCTCATCTATGTAATGGAGAATGATTAGAGACTCACAAAGAAGTTTTACCTTTGATTGTTGCATAATTAAAATATATTTCTACCCAGATATCTTTGGGTGGATTCCAAGTCATCTAAGAGTTTCTCTTAGCCTTCAACGAAGAATTAAATTATGTGTAATCATCAACAAAGAGCAAATGATTTAGGTTATAAGTACTAAAAACTTAGCATAGTAGGTTTTGATTCTACTTAGTTTTATTTTTAGGATATTTAGCTTGAGTTTATGAAGTTATGGTGCTTCTTGCAGGAAAAGAAAACTTTGAAACGAGAAAAGAAAGAGGAAAAATACATGTGGGAGTTGTTGATGGAGTGAAATAGAAGATGTGCAAATAGTTTTATCAACAAATTATTATTTTTTTTGTTGTCTTTGTGGTAAATAACTATCTTTATAACTAGGCTTTCATAGGTTGGTGATTTCAAAGTTGATCCCTGGGATTGTTTCATAGTTGTGGATAGAATCCTAGGGTTTTAATTTATTAAACTTAAACATTTGTGAATCTATGTGTTAGAAGCACTTTTTATTCAAGGCCATGAACTTGTAACCTAGTCTTTAATGCTACTTTGTTCTTTACTTTCTATTAGTCATTTATATAGTTATGTGTGATTGTTTTTCTTAGTGCATTCATTTATTTTACTATTTTCAAATAGGTAAATTGAAGAAGAGAATTTATCCAAAGGACATTACAATTAATTTTAGAATGAAAGCTTTGATCCCAAATGTATAATACCTAGCCACATGTTAGATTAACATTTACACTTATGATTGTAGCATTTGTATGCATTTGTTTTTCCTTTTCTAAATAGTATATGTCTTTGCTTGTCATTTTAAGCCAATTTAGATGCATTTTTTCCCATGGATTCTCAAGGTTATAAATCGTAATTTAATTTGTTTTCTAAAGGAAATTGTTTTTAATGACTAATTGACAACTATATTACTCATATGCTTCTCTCTTTCTTTACTTTTACTTATGTTATAATTTCTTGTTGCTATTCTCGTTAAATATTACTTAATCTTTTAGCCTATACTAAATATGCTTTACACACTCCTTTACTTCATACGCGTTTACTCGCTTATAATATATGATACATTTCCTATAAATAAAATATTAAATATACATGTTCATAAGTAATTCAAATCTATCTCATATAATATAGCAAAAACCTAGATATCCATGTTACCATTTCACATCCATCTATAAGACATTAAATATGCATGCCCATAAGTAGTTCAAGTCTATCTCATATAGCAAGAACCTAGATATCCATGTTACCATTTCACATCCATCTATTCAAGATATTAGCTTCCTCATACCCACTTTTAGTAAATAAATTTTGCAATCTTAACATTTCTTTTACAAGGTCTATCTTCCAAGTCTCAACGGATTTTATTTCTAATTTATGGGAAATAAGTACCATCATGCAAGCGTAATTTCTTTCTTTAGTTGTTAACATAATAAAGCACTTGGAACAAATTTGTTTTTCAAAACTTCAATCATTTCAAAGTTCTAAGGGGAACTCCTATCATAAGAGCATAATTCTTTTTTTCGGTTGTTAACATAATAAAGTAGAAGCACTTGGAAAAAAAATACCAACACTTTAAATCTTTACTCCTAAGATAATAGAAAGTACATATTAAAAAAAAATGGCATTTGCAAATAAAAGTACAATGTTTACTACCTAAAACTAATCCAATCTATCATTTGTATTTGAGTGGAACATAACAATACCAAGGTTGTCCTTCAAGCTCCTTTCTAAATAATCAAACATATTCATTAATATGTATTTTTATGTTTCCTTTTTTTTAACAAATACTTTTTATATTTCATAGATACACAATCAGAAAGTACATCATACAATTGTATGTTTCTTACTAAAATAGTTTATATTCGATTAATGACTATAGTGTATAAGTATTTGACAACATTGTATTGCTTACTAGCTGTAATCTATCTCAAGTTATATGTTTCTTACCAAAATCGTTTATATTCAATTTTTCAAGTAATGACTATGTTGTACAAGTATTTGACAACATTTTATTGTCTACTAGCTGTAATCTATTTCAAGTTGAACTATAATATGTATGATACACGACATACTTCCAACAGTTTAGATAAAAAGTTGCTTCTTGGCATCGGGAACAATTTTCTTTCAAATTGTCAAACAACAAACGTATGTAAAACTTTTTGAGAAAATATTTTAGAGTGTATAGTTTTGATAGTATGGTGCCAACTCTTAAAGGCCTTTCAAATTATGTCTCCTTTGTATTGAATATTTGTCATTCAGAACCAAGATTCCATATGCAGGATGTGGGATGTTGGGAACACTAAAACCTCTCTTGATGTGGGATGTTGGCCACTTATGTGTTATACATTCTAAAAGGTTCCACCGCATGGACACTTTATGGCCGTGGTTGAGCCAGGTGATTTTGTCCATACATATGATACAAAGCATAACTATAATAAGAACTAGGAAATTGCTTTCTTTTGTGAAATAGATAGAATGTTTTTTGTTTTTTTTTTTATCTTGACTCTCTAATATGAAGTGATCCTTGATTGGTGATTTAGCAAACCAAACCTCAAGTGTCGCATATTGGATTGCACTTATATGAAACCAAAGAACCAAAAATAGTTTCATTGAACATATGTACATATCGTAGAGAAAATGTGTACAAGAGATGATTACCTTAGCTTCTTTTTTATTGGATGGAATTATCCTATAGACATATAACAATTCAATTTAAATTTGTCGAATATATTTAGAATTTCAAAATATTTGTAGAGAATAGTTGGAAAGATATTCCTTCTTTGTGAAATTGAATTTTTGGCAATGAATCATCGGATAGGAACTTTTTGGTTACATTGTTGTTAAAATTGTATAGTTGTAACCAAGAGTCATGTTTTGGCATTGAATTTAATTCTCACATGACATTGTAGTGTTGCTAGATCTAGGGGAAAATGATGCTTCTTTCTCGTATGAAAATGATTAAGGTTTCTATCCTAGTTAGAAAACTTGACCAAGTTGTTGCATTGACTTGTTAGCAATTCAAACATGCTCCCAACGAATTTATCTTAGCATAGGTTTGTGCCCTCACTTTATGTTTAGTAAAATAGAAAATTTTATTCAACTCTATGTTTTGCTTCAATCCCTGTAATATTTAATGATGAAAAACATTAAACTATTTTTCTTTGTCCCCTTTGATCCTTCTAGACTTTAGTTTAAATGCCATTACCCATTTCTTTCATTTTACTAATTCAAATAACAATTTCTATTCAACTATGTGTTTTTCTTTAGTCCTTTTAATATTTAATGATGGAAAGCATTAAATTACCTTTCTTTGTCCCTTTGATCCCTCTAAACTTTAGTCTAAATAGAATTTTCATTTTGCTAATTCAAATGATAGGAACTAAACTGCTAACAACTCGTGTTTATTTTATATCTTTATTTTTTCAGTTTTCTATTAAAAAACATGACCTTGATTGACAATTGGCCTTTCATTTCCTCTTCAATTGGTGGCCACGCAAATAGTACATATATAACATGTCTAAGGAATCTTCTATCCTTAGAATGTGTAATCCATACTTCAGCACCCATGTGTTTCTACACAAGGGAAGTTGGAGGTGGATATAGATATACGTTTTAATCATTTCCTTTCCACATTTTATCATTCTCTTGTTCCTTACTTGCATTTATTTTTTGGTATGTAGAGATCCACAGTGATGCTTCTTGTTCAATACCTTTTTTCTTTTTTTTTTCATGCCCCCAAACACATCTAAGGTTTTCCAATGCTTTGTGTTCCAATAAAAGAAGGCAGTGACCATGGATGGATTTAGCCACATCTTAGAGTGGAGGTGCAGTAATAATTACTTCTTCTTATTTTATTTTTCTTCTTAACTTATTTCATCACTAGAATTATACATGTCTATAATGGCACGGAAGCTATCAAGTTGAATGGACCATGCACATAAACTATATGCGGCAACGTATCTGCCATAGTGATTAATTGGAGGAGATAATGGGAATAGAATCTGAACTCAAGTGGAGGATCTAGAGTTGTCTTATTCATGATCAAATTGCCTCCCGCCATGTATTATTGATGAGGACTATGTTGTTTTCTTTGATGTATTGGAGGGAGATTTGAAGTCGCATTCATAGTGTCTCTACCTACCAAAAAGAAGTAATTATTGTGTATATTGTTGGATTTAATGTTTTCTAACAAAATGTTAGATTTCTAAAATATTATTTTCACAAATTTTGTATACATAAAGAATGCCCTAACAAGGATGCAGGGTTACTTGTTACAAAGATTGCAATTCTCTTTCAATTTTCAGTGTAGCTTATATAAGTATAGAAGAGAATATTTAATTATGCATATAAGCATTTTTATTATGAGAAAGATGGAGCATATGATAATTTAAACCATCTTGATCATTTGTTTGTCATCATCTCTATTAAATGTGTCATCCATTTGTACACGATGATTGCCTACTATTGAATGCTTTTAGTGATTGTGTTTTCCAGCTTCAAGATGATTAAAGTATTCTGATTATGGTTGATAATGGTGTAATACTTTAATCATCTTGATCATCTCACATTGTGTCATTAATGAATTTGGTTAGGTATTAATTATGGATAAGGCTATTTTTTTGTAGAAAATTTTCGTTCTTGGGCAATTAATGCAAAACAAAAAAAAAATCACCCCTTTGACTAGAGGCTCCCTAGATCTTAACTCTGTGAATTTTCAGCCTTAAGGTTGTTATGAAATAGAATATAAAACTACATCAGAAAGAGTATAATATTTCACTTTCTAACAGCCCAAACTTATAACCAATCCAAGGAGAAAAGATATCAAACAACCCAAATAAGTTTCAACCCTCTGGGGCAACTCATCCCACATAAAACATATCTAAAAATTAGATATTATAGTCGTAAAACAACAGGTATAGCAACGGTAAAATATCCCTTGGATTCCTTAATGAAAATGTCAAATCACTTAACAATTTCCCTTTTACTTATGTCAAATTATCAAGTCATATATAGTTGTAAATAATAAAACATGATTAACACAATCACTGAAAAAATAATTTGGAAAATGCACAAGTTTTGGACAGCTGAAAACTTCATTTATATGCTCAAGATGAAGTACATATACATATCATAGCATTCTCTCAATGTTATTACAAGTCCACTAGCTCTCCAAATCCTTGGCTAGGGAAAACAAGAAAACCATAGCTCAACCAAGGAGTTCCAATATGCAAGAATCACTCCAACACATCCTCCAATGCAAGATGTCATCTTCTCTTATTCTTCTTCAACAAAAGTACCATGGGGTTTCATCACAAAACCCTAATCATCAAGGGATAAACCCTAACCCTAGACCTCCAAAATGCTCCAATATACTCCAAAAGGACCAAGAAATTATAGTGACTCGAGAGAGAGAGAGAGATCAAGTACAAGAGAACACCAAGAGATAGAGAATGGACCAGTGCACACTCCTCTATAGGTCACATTTCATCACAAGAATGAATACAAGTGAGTGTATAAATGAATGAATGATCAGAAGGACTCCCTCCTTTATTTATAGGGAGAGGTAATCAAGGAGGCCAACAATACAATGTGGGGCCAATCCCTTACAATAAACCTACAATGAGCACTTGTAGGCCAACACAAATGAATTGATCCACTCCAAAGTACACATGCCATGCTTCAGGGTGATTTCATACACGGTAAGGGCTCCAAAATGATGTGGCCACAATAAGGGTTCCAAATAAAGCGATCCACTCCAAAGTACACATGACATGCTTCAAGGTGATGTCATACACAATAAGGGCTCCAAGATGATGTGGCCACATAAGGTGTGCCCACATGTCTCCATTGCAAGCCTTCAAGGACCCTATTAATCCTCCTAAGCAATGTACTCTACTAGGTCAATTTCCCCCTACAAGAACATTACCATAGTCCAAGCATCCCTGAGCCAACCCTAAGCCTCCAAATACGAATCCAAGCAACACAATGTTATCTAGGGCTTGATTCCCTCCTGTAAGATGCACAACACTCCTCCTCTCAAGTAGGGTTTTCTCCAAGCAAGTGGACTATCCATGTGGCCACAATGAAAGGAATCTGCCAAATTGTCAAGAGAAAAACAACACCTAAGGGAAGAACACCAAGACAACACCTATCTAAGGTCAAAAAATCGATGAGCAAGTTATCTTCATAGTGTGAATCCATCACACACTAGCTCTCATGTGCTAATCCATCCAGGGGCTAAGCATACACCATGTACCCCAAATCATGGTGTAAATACTTTTAGAGTAACTTGAAAAACCAACATTTTCTTGTAATATTAAGTTATGGTTAAGGCCAACCTAAGCAACTTTTATATGTAGGCTCGATAACTTTCAAGGGGAGTGCACCCTAATTACGTGTGCCCGTAACCCCTCTTGGGAAGATATCCTACTTGAGACCTCATTTTTAAATGATATTTTTTATCATTGTACTAAGGCTCTCTAAAATCGTTTTAAGCATTATATGGGCACTACATATTTGGTGTTCTCTCGTGGCTATCATATTTATCTTTTATGTGCATTTGTGCATCTCATGTATATAACACTCATGCTAGGACATATTTCTCTTCATAGTGCACTTTTTTGTCTCTTTTTTTTGTACTATAGGTTTTAGAGTCGGCAATTTGGTTCCATTCAATCCCCTCTTTCTACTTACGATCTTAAAATGCTATCAAAGCGAGTGTGAACTTTCCCTACTCATTTCATTGTTGTTTTTGGGATTTTTCTTGGTTGTTCATGTTGATATTTCTGTGATTATAATTGACATGCGGAAGAAACCTTAACAAGAGGAATATTGAGGTCGTTTCATTGTGTTTTGTTCATTGGAAATGTGTTTTGCTAAGATTGTTTGTGGCCATATTCTACACTAATTATAGATATTTTTTCCATGGATTAGTGTGCCCGATGTTAGGGTTCACATGTTGATTTATTTCAATAGTTTTGGGACATTATTTATGTTCTAGGAGTTGGTGGTTTTCCAATGGATGCCTCGTTTTATTGTGATGTGAGGCTTTCCTCTTAGTTATTGATTTCATTCATAGTGAGATTTTCGTACCTATGACCTATTTTTCTTGTGCGGGAGTTTAAGTACTTTCTCACCTTCTTTGAAGTGATCTCTATTCACAAGTCCATAGGATCTATCCCACTATTTTTGTATAGATGATCCTATGTAATACCCATGTTTCCCCCAATTTGTGAATATAACTATAACTGGCTAAGAGACTATGGTGGACTAAACATGTGTGAATGTTTGATTTGATAAACCTTTGTATAAAAGGGTCAATGTATGATTTTTTTGTTATTAATAGAAATTGGATATGTGTTGCACAATTGTTGAAAGGGGGGGAGTTTGCCAAGATAGACCATGGATGTTATGAAATAGATGGTGAGGGGAAACCAAGAATGGTTGAGATGACCCTCACCAGACCAATACCTACTGGGTGTAATTGCTCAATAATCCTCTGACTCGTGAATGAATTACCAGTCAGGATGATAGTAGAAAGGCCATCCTCAAGAGTTAATGAGGAGATGGGGTAGAGTACCCATCTATAAGGCTTCCAGGCCTAACCACGAATTGGGATTGGGACCCACGCAACATTGATGAGGAAGGCAAGAAAGGAGGTAATTCGAGGGACAAAGATAGATCTACAAGATAGAAGAGTAGAGAGAAGAGAAGAGAAGAGAAGCATGTTTTCGACTCTAGAATAGAGAGAAACGCTAAGAAGAAAGCTTGTTTTTTTCTATAAGAATCCTTGGGCATGATCTCGCTACAAGCTGATAAATGAGGATGACGAGTGATTGAGGAAGTACTCATGCAGACCTCCTTGCTTGGAGTAGAGAAAACCAGTTGCTAATTTCCTGTGGGAGGAGGAGAGTAACCTCTGTCCCTAACTGTCGTGGAGCAAGGAGAAATAATCTCTCTTAGAGCATCATGGTCTAGCTCGAGGGTGGCCAATGGTAAATCCGTCACGAGTGGTTGTGTCTATGGTTGGGAGGAAACATGCAACCCCTTTCAGCAGTGGCTTCACATTCTCCATTTCCTATAAGTATTATCATACTCTATGTATATATATTGGACACAATGATGGAATGTTTATGTTTATGGTTAAGTCTTTCAGTGTTTGAACAGTTATTAGAAATGCTCATTTTCTTTTGTAAACTATTATATCTTTATGATCTTCAATTTATCTCAGTTTAGTTGCTAGAGATTCATGAGATGTGAATCTACAAGAGGGTCGGGGTAGGAGTAACTAAAACGTCTAAGTCATGATGATCTTTTGAGTTTGCCTTAGCGAGAATGTCAAGTTCCACCCTGTGGGAGAAAGGTGTTTCCTTCAAACTATCCACCCATCTAACCAAGGGCTTGTGCCCATGTCCTTAACCCATTCGCTGCTAAAAATACTCTCACTTATCCCACAATATTTCCCAAAGGACCTATGTGACCAGGGCCTGGGAACCCTGCGCTAGTCCGAAAGGAGCTAGCTCTTTCGGCTTCAGGACTTACGAATCCACAATCCTCGAAAACATCCAAAGGCCGAAGTGGTGAATTGATAAGGGTCGTTGAAATGGGGATCCAGTGGGCATCTCTCTCAGTCATTAGATCGGACTTAGGAAGGGCAGAGTTAAGCACTTCGGCGAAGTTCCACTTTGAGAGAATAGGAGTGGTCTAGCGCCAAAACTCCTGAATGTCGGAGTGGCAAAGTAATCTGGACCATTGAGAGTGGAGGGATATGTGTCCACAGATCAATGGTTATTTGGAAGTTTGGGTGTTCGACGTTCTAAGGACACGCGAGTTTCCCTTGAGCTCTGCAAGCCGAAGTAAATCATGGTCGTGAACACTAGGTACACGTGGCGATAAATCAGGCGTGGTCCGGAGAGGAAGTCGAAAGATACATGCAAAAATCTTGAATGACGAACTTCTGAAGCGACGTGGATCATCGATATTTGGATCCTACGGGATCCCTCTCACTCGTCGAACTAAAGAACCCACCCTCGAATGCCCAACCAACAAGGAACGTGTCGTGGAGCGACACATGGTGCCTACTTATCCCCTGACTAAGGTTGGTCATCGAATTAGATTCGTTGGATGAGAGGGTACGTGGTAAGTGATCCTAAAGTCCGGAGACTTAGTACTCCAAAGGAACCTAGCCAAGAATCTATGGAGTGTGAAAACCTCTGAAGTCACAAACGTCGAAATGAATCTCGATCGTTGGTAGGATGAGGACACTTAGCGCCAGATTAGAGAGTTTGGAAACTTGGCTCTTCGAGAATTCACGACGTGAGGAATTGGTAAGCTTCGAAGTCTGGAGTCGCAAAGTAACGAGAGTTGTATATTTGTGGATCCACGTGGACCCCTATTGACCATGAGATCGAAGGGTTGGGCAGTGATCAGTCCAAGATGACGTAGCATGATGACATCATTTGATATGACGTGGACCCACATTACATGTGCCACGTGTCACCCAGATATGGATGATCCATAGACCCCTTATGCCTATTAGAGCGTGACACTTTTCACCCCCTAGTGAGGACACATGTCACCTCTGACACTCATCGCGTGTCAGCTTCGGGTTCATGCCCTCTTAGCCAACGTGATTGGTGACGTGTCCAAGACCCCAGGAGTATGGATAACTTCGAGAGTTCGGAAGATTTAGATGCAGTATAGTATACGGACGTTCAACGACGATCGTCGATCACCGAACGTTGAACGTCCAACGACGATCGTCTATCACCAAACGTCCAACGTCCAACGTCCAATGACGATCATCGATCGTTGAAACACCAAAAACGTAGAACGAATACCACCAATTGTCCACTGTCAAACATCAAAAAAGGGATGTTCAACGTAAAATGTCGAACGTTGATCGTCAAAGGGATAAGGCCATGTGGTGATATTTTGGGACTTCGTGGATTAGGAAAAAGGAGTGTTCAGCGTCGAACGCCGAAGACACCAACTAACAATGCCCAAGTAGCTTCAGGAGGCCAGAACTTGCAAACGAGAGCTCGGATTTTAGTGTGGTGGCGATCGTTAGAAAGCTCGTTACGAGCAATAACCAATGAAGATCCGAAAATTAGGATTTGAAATAGTTAGGAAGAACAAAAAAATGATGTTGCATCCCTATAAAGAGTATTTAGGGTTCGAGTGTGTTACAAATTGGTATCAGATTATGGAAACGGCACTTGTCCTGCTTGGGCTCATGCATGAATCGTATAAAAATAATATCATATAACTTTATGGGGAAACACCCTACCTTACCCCCCTTCTATAAGAAACTTATATGAACCTCTATTGAAGAGAGGAACGAACCCTTCCACCATTAATAGATGTTTTGGAATTCTACAATGTATGTTGCTAATGTTTCCAAATAAAGAAGTTGACTTCACTTTGCAATGATATATGTTGTTCATGAATTAGTAGATTAGTAACTAACAGAAATTGTTTTATCAGCACTCAAGCAGTCAGTGAATAGCAGGAAAACTACAACGTAAGGGATGGTGACACACCATGAGTTAGGGGAGAGTTCCCACAATAGAGAGGAAGACTCTGATGAAAGGAGGGCGGTGGAAACCCCTTCATATTTGGTCGAAACTATAAGAAGCCTCATGGTAGAATTACATATTTATAAGGATAACAATGAAAGGTTGATCAAGAATAAAAAAAAACAGACTGAAATTAAGGCAGTCCTATTGCAAAGTCTATCAAATATACAAAGGCAACTGCAACATGGTACAACTACCAGTCATGTGGATAGGAATCATACTAAGAAAACTCTTAGTCCACCTGGGATACAAAAGCATGGTTTGGAAAGTGGTCACACCAGGAGGAGAACCTCAAGGAAGGCCCAACATGGAGCCAAGAGACACTCAATGGAAGATTCCTCTAGTGAGGACACTAACAACTCTAAGGAATATTCCAGTGGAAAAACTAGATCCCATTCCTAGACGAAAATAAAGAAGAGGAAACCTTCCAAGAGTCGTGACCTTGAAGAATTCAAGAAAGACAAACCACCCACCTTTGATGGAGAGAATAAGAAGGGGGAAGAAGAAGAAGTTTGGCTACTCGACCTGAAGAAGTAATTCAGAGTTCATGACTACTCTGAAAACTTAAAGGCTCGGATAGCCATTTTCAACATAAATGGGAAAGCTTTCATTTGGTGGGAGGACCTTAGAAATGTGAAAGGAATCCACGAGAAGGACTTTTCATGGAAACAATTTGAGAAATACTTCCAGAAGAAGTACTTGTCAGAAAAGTATTTTGATGGGAAGACCAAGGAGTTCTATGAACTCAAGCTGGGACAACTCACCATAGATGAATATACCAACAAATTCCTTGAGTTGATGAGGTATGTGCCCTACATAAAGGATGAAAAAGTAAATATGCAACAATTTATTAGTGGATTACCTCAGTCCTACCGAGACAGAATAGAGTTTGATGAGCCTAAAACTTTAGAAGATACTTTTTGAAAAGCAAGGTATTGCTATGAGCAATTCAAGAATAAAATAGAACCCCATGAAGACTGGAAGAAGAAAAACAATTCGAGATTCAAGAAGAAGGGGTTTAAATCATCGAAATTTAAGAACCATGGTAAGAGCTCTAGGATGAGCCTTCCTTCCAGAAGTGTGTATCAACAAAATTTTCCATCCCAGAGTGGAAATAAACCATTCGGAGCAACTCCAAGTAAGGTTGATAACACGAAGACAAAACCCTTGAAATGTTGGGGTTGTGCAGAGGAAAATTTGTTGAGGCACTATTCGCATAGGTAACAGAACAATGGGAGGGTCTACAACATCCAAGAGGCTACCACATTCAATGATGTGGCTAGGAGCATGCCACAAATTTATGCATCCTTGGATAATAGACAAGCTGACCACCAAGCTTCAGTGGTGGAGATGGAAAGTACGATTTCCAACCATCTTGTTTCCATTTTAATTGACCCTGGTTCTAATTTGAGTTATGTTGCCCCTCAAACTGTTGAGAAATGTAAATTGCAACAAGTTAAACATGTTAAATCATGGTTGGTACAAGTAGTCATTGGAACCAAAAGAAAAGTAATAGAAGTCATACCATCATTCCAATTTGTTATAAGTGGGTTGCCCACCCAAGCGAACCTAAGCATATTTCCTCTAGGATCTTATGACCTAATGATTGGCATGGACTGGTTGGCTACCCACAAAACCAAGTTGGATTGTTACAGTAAAACTTTGGAGTTTGAAAATGAAGAAGGAAGAAGGGTAACCCTACAAGGGGTTCAAAATCATGTCTCAATAAGACAAATAGCATCCTTCCAAGTGAAGAAGTGTTGCAGAAAGGGATGTCCCTTGTATGCAATACAGTACTAAAATCTGTTGAGAATGAAAAACCCAGCCTAGAGAACCATCCCATATTAAGAGAATATAAAGATGTATTCCTAGAAAAGGTACCAGATCTACCTTCAAGAAGGGATATTGACTTTTCAATAGAACTTGTACCAGGAGCGGTGTCAATGCCTAGAACACCCTATAGAATGATTACACCAGAGTTAGTTTAGCTCAAACTACAGCTGAAGGAGATGTGGGACAAAGGCTACATTCAGCCTAGTGTGTCTCCATGGGGAGCACTAGCCTTGTTTGTGAAAAAGAAAGATGGCACACTCAGACTGTGCATAGAGTATAGACAACTCAATAAGATGACAATCAAGAATAAGTATCCATTGCCAAGGATTGATGACCTATTTGACCAATTAAGGGGTGCTACAATCTTCTCCAAGATTGAATTGAGGTCTGGATACCATCAATTCTGAATTAAACATGACGACATCCACAAGAAATCCTTTAGGACAAAATATGGTCACTATGAATTTGTGGTGGTGCCATTTGGACTTACCAATGCACCAACCACTTTTATGTGCATAATGAATAACGTATTCAAAAAGTTCTTGGATAGGTTTGTGTTGGTTTTCATTGATGATATCCTAATCTATTCTAAGAATAGGGAAGAGCATGAAGAACATCTCAAGCTAGTACTCCAAGTACTAACAGAACATCAACTCTATGCTACGCTTAGTAAGTGTGACTTTTTTCAGAAACAAGTCCATTACTTAGGCCATGTTCTTTCTGAGGAAGGAGTGGCAATTGATCCTGACAAGATTAAAGCCATCATGGATTGGCCTACCCCAAAGGATGTGTCTGATATCAGATCCTTTATGGGCCTAGCAGGATACTATAGGAGGTTCATAAAGGGATTCTCCAAGATTGGTTGCCCAATCACCTCCCTTCATAAAAAGGGGGTTAAATTCATTTGGACATCAGAATGTAATGAAAGATTTCAAGAGATGAAATACCTTCTAACCAATGTGCCTGTACTGAAGATTGCAAACCCAAACAAAGACTTCCTTGTGTACAGATTCTTGCAAGGAAGGGCTCAAAGGAGTCCTTATGCAAGAAGGACATGTGATTTGCTAGGAATCTAGAAAATTGAATGAGCATGAAGTCAATTATGTGACCCACTATATGGAATTGGTTGCCATAATGCATGTTTTAAAAATGTCGAGGCATTACCTCTCAGGTAGAATATTTGTACTTATGGCAGACCATAGTGGATTGAGGTATCTGTTTGACCAACCAAAACTCAATGTGAGACAAGCTAGGTGGATGGCTCTCCTTAGTGAGTTTGATTTTGAAATAAAACATATCAAAGGAAAGGAGAATAGGGTGGTTGATGCCCTTAGTAGAAGTATGAAAGTGGTTCACTTGGCGTTGTAAGCACCAGTGAATCAGACATCAAAGAAAGAGTCAGTAGTGCACAAGAAACAGATGCATTTTTCAAGACCGTGACATCATACCTAAATAAAGAGCCCACAAGGTTGAAGTACGAAGGCTATCAGATGCTTAATGATGGCTTGTTGACTTACAAGAGAAGATTGTATATTACAAATTGTGACAACTTAAAGATGTTCATAATGGATTAACTACACAAAAGACCATATATTGGTCATCCTGGTTATCAGAAAATGATCACGGCCACTAGGAAACTATTTTATTGGCCCTAATTGAAAAAGGACATAGTTGATTAAGTGCCTAGAATGTCAGCAAGTCAAGGCAGAACACTGGCACCTAGTAGGGTTGTTGCAGCCCCTACCAATTCCCAAATGGAAATGGGAAACCATCTCCATGGATTTCGTCACAGAATTACCAAGATCAACCAAACAGAACGACATCATCACGGTAGGTGTGGACAAACTGAGCAATGTTCCTCACTTCATACCCGTCAAGTCAACTTGCAAGGAAATAGATATTTCCAGCATTTTCATGAAAGAAATATTTAGACTGCATGGCATGCCTAAGGAAATTATATCCGACTAAGATACAAAATTTACTTCAAACTTTTGTAAATATCTGTTTGTTGGTTTTGAAACAAAATCGCTCTTTATTACAACCTGTCACCCTCAAGCTGATGGGCAGACAAAGAAGGTAAATCAAGTGTTAGAAGACATGTTGAGGATGCATGTAATGCATCAACCCAAGAAGTGGGAGGACTACCTATCACTGATAGAATTTGCCTACAATAATGGCTATCGAGAGTCATTAAAAATGAGTCATATTGAATCCCTCTATGGAAGGAAATGCAACATTCCAATTAGCTAGAACAACCCAGTAGACAGAGTTACAATCAGGCTAGATATGCTAAAGGAAATGGAACAACAAGCAATTCAGATCAAACAAAATCTGAAGATAGCCCAGAATAGACAAAAGAGCTATGCAGACACGAAAAGGACTCCTAGAGAGTTCAAAGAAGGGGATCATGTGTACCTCCAAGTTAGACCAGGAAAATCTCTTTGAGGATGGGAGCTTGTGCCAAGATGGCACATCAGTATTGTGGACCCTTTGAAGTTTTGGATAGAGTGGGACCAATAGCCTATCGGCTAGCACTCCCCCCCACAGTGAAGGCACATAATGTTTTCCATGTTTCTTTATTAAAGAAGTATGTACATGGTTCTAATCATATTATTGATTGGTTTGTGATTCAGGTGGAACCCGAGGGAGAATTCCTGCCAGAACCTCAATGCATAATAGACAGGAAGGAAACCCCACTCAGGAACATAACCATTGCACAGATCAAGATGCAGTGGAAACACTTTGGCCCAGTTGAGGCTACATGGGAAATGGAGGATGCCATGAGATACATACAGATCACATCGACAGATAGAAAATCGAGGATGATGTTCCTTTAAGGGGGAGGGGATTGTAATACCCCTATTTCCCCCAGTTTTTAAATATAACTATAACTGGCCAAGAGACTATGGCAGACTAAACATGTGTGGATGTTTGATTTAATAAACCTTTGTATAAAAGGGTCAATATATGAATTTTTTGTTATTAATAGAAATTGGATATGTGTTGCACAAATGCTAAAAGGGGGGGATTTTTTCAAGATAAACCATGGATGTTATGAGAGAGATGGTGAGGGGAAACCAAGAATGGTTGAGATGACCCTCACCAGACTAGTACCTACTGGGTGTAATTTCTCAACAGTCCTCCGACCCAGAAATGAATTACCAGTCAGGTTGGTAGTTGAAAGGCTATTCTCAAGAGTTAATGAGGAGATGGGGCAGGGTACCCATCTGTAAGGCTTCCAGGCCTAACCACAAATTGGGATTGGGAACCACACAACTTTGTTGAGGAAGGAAAGAAAGGAGGTAATTCGGGGGACAGAGGCAGATCTGTAAGATAGAAGAGTAGAGAGAAGAGAAGAGAAGAGAAGGATGTTTTCGACTCTGGAATAGAGAGAAAAGCTTAGAAGAAAGCTCATTTTTTGTTGTAAGAAGCCTTGGCCAGGATCTCGCTACAACTTGATAAACGAGGCTAACGAGTGACTGAGGAAGTACGCGTGCATATTTCCTTGCTTGGAGTAGAGAAAACCAGTTGCCAATTTTCTATGGGAGGAGGAGAGTAACCTGCATCCCTAACTGTCGTGGAGCAAGGAGAAATAATCTCTCTAAGAGCATCATGGTCTAGCTCAGGGGTGGCCAGTGGTAAATCTATCAGGAGTGGGTGTGCCTATGGTTAGGAGGAAACATGCACCCCTTTCAGTAGTCGCTTCACATTCTCCATTTTTGATAAGTATTATCATACTCTATGTATATATATTGGACACGATAATGGAATGTCTATGTTTATGGTTAAGTCTTCCAGTATTTGAACAGTTATTAGAAATACTCATTTGCTTCTGTAAACTGTTATTTCTATATGATCTTTGATTTATCTAATTTTAGCTGCTAGAGAGTCGTGAGATGTGAATCCACAGGAGGGTCGGGGTAGGAGTAACTAAAACGTCTAAGTCATGCCGATCCTTTGAGTTTTCCTTAGCGGGAATGTCAAGTTCCACCCTATGGGAGAAGGGTGTTTCCTTCAAACTATCCACCCATCTGACCAAGGGCTCATGCCCATGTCCTTAACCCATTTTCTTCTAAAACAATTAGTGCTTAGCCCACAATATTTCCCAAAGGACCCATGTGACCAGAGCCTGAAAACCCTGCGCTAGTTCGAAAGGAGCTAACTCTTTCGGCTTCGGGACTTCGGGACTTATGACTCCACAATACTTGAAAACAGTCGAAGGCCGAAGTAGTGAATTTATGAGGGTCATTGATCTGGGGATCCAATGGGGATCTCTCTCAGTCGTTAGATCAGACTTAGGAAGGGTAGAGTTAAGCGCTTCGATGAAGTTCCACTTTGGAAGAATAGGAGTGGTCTAGCGTCAAAACTCTCGAATGTCGAAGTGGCGAAGTAATATGGATCGTTGAGAGTGGAGGGACATGTGTCCACAAATCAATGGATATCTGGAAGTTTGGGTGTTCGACAGTCTAAGGACACGCAAGTTTCCCCGGAGCTCTGCAAGCCGAAGTAAATCATGGTCGTGAACGCTAGGTACACGTGGTGATAGATCGAGCGTGGTCCTGAGAGAAGGCCGAAAGATAAACGCCAAACTCTCGAATGCCAAACTTACGAAGTGACGTGGATCGTTGATCTTTGAATCCTATGGGATCCCTCTCAACCGTCGATCTAAGGAACCCACCCTCGACTGCCCAACCAACTGGGAATGCATCGTGGAGCGAAACGTGGCCCCTACTTGTCTCCTAACTAAGGTTGATCGTTGAATTAGAGTCATTCGATGAGAGGGTATGTGGAAAGTGATCTTATAGTCCGGAGACTTAGTATTCCGGAGGAACCTGGCCAAGAATCTATGGAGTGTGAAAACCTTTGAAGTCGCGAACGTCGAAATGAATCTCGGTTGTTGGTAGGATGAGGACACTTGGTGCCAGATTAGAGAGTCTAGAGTCTTGGCTCGTCGAGAATTCATGACGTGAGGAGTTAATAAGCTCCAAAGTCCGGAGCCGCGAAGTAACGAGAATCGTAGATTTATGGATCCATGTGGATCCCTATTGACCATGAGATCAAAGGCTGGGTATTTATCAGTCCCAGATGACGTGGCATGATGACGTCATTCGATGTGATGTGGACCCACATTATGCGTGCCACATGTCACCCGGATATGGATGATTCACAGACCCCTTATGCCTATTAGAGCGTGACACGTGTCACCCCTAGCCCTCGCCATGTTTCAGCGTATGGTTCGTGCTCACCTGGACAACGTGGTTGGTGACGTGTTTAGGACCCCGGGAGTATGGATAACTTCGGGAGTTTGGAATATTTGGACGTGGTATATTATAGGAACATTCAACGACTATCCTCGATCGCCGAACGTCGAATGTCCAATGACGATCATCGATCGCCGAAAATGTAGAACGAAGATCATCGATTGTTGACTATCGAACGCCAAAAAAGGCACGTTCAACGTAAAATTCCAAACGTCGATCGCTGAAGGGCTAAGGCCATGTGGCGAGATTTTGGGAATTCGGGGATTAGGAAAAAGGAGTGTTTAGCATCGAACGCCAAAGACCCCAACTAGCAACGCTCGGGTAACTTCAAAAAGACAGAACTTGCATACCAGAGCTCGGATTTTAGTGTGGTGGTGACCATTAGAAAGCTCATGATAAGCAATAACCAATGAAGATCCTGAAATTAGGATTTGAGAAAGTTAGGAAGAACAAAAATTTGATGCCCCATCCCTAGAAAGGGTATTTAGGGGTCAGGTGTGTTACATCCTACATATGATTATAAACATATTTCAATTGATCTCTTCCTTATATAATATGATGGTGATCATTTTTGTATGTACTACACTCAACAACTTCATGAATGTGGATCTAATCTATTTATCTCAAATCGATTCCTTGGCTATATCTGATCATTTATTTAGTGTAGATTGTTTTTATCTTTCCTATGTGCAGGAATCAGGCTTCTTACCCAAAAATGCTCGACCAATATATATAATAAACCCCAAATCCCTATAATCCCCTCCAATACCTAGATCCCTACTTCAATTAAAAAATATATTTCACCCTTAATATGGAACAACATATTGACTTTCTTTTCCACAATTTTAAAAGCTTATTTAGGAATGGACATGAGAGGATATTGGCCATCAAGAGAATCGCCCATGATTGAGATAAGACTCTCTAATACAAAGTTTTAAGCCTAGGTGAATCCATGAATATCAATGGCACTTTTTGGTACGCTAGCGATGAAAAAATGGCCTATATAAACTTTTGATTGAGGTTTTACTTGATCAAGGCTTTAAGCCCTCGATCGAGGTTTCAAATCTTGATCGAGGGCTTAAACCTCAATTGAAAGTTTTAAACCAAAAATAAACTATTCATGTTAAAAATACCCCAATCAAGAATTTTAAAATACCTCGATCGACGTCTTTTAAATCCCTCAATCGAGGTATTTTAAAACCCTCTATTGAGGTATAAATGTCGATCAAAGGCTTGAAAGTCGAATCATTCTCCATTTCTGTAAGTTGTCATGGAGATGCAACTTACAGGAGGTGAAATCTCATCATCTCACCCATGGAAGGTGGCAAACTTGGTGCACGTAGATTCATCATTGAATCCTCAATCCAATGACATAATTTTCTCGTTTTCAATTTCATACTATATCTTTAATTTATTTATTTTTTAAACTTATACATACTTTTTTCCTCTCGAGTAATGAAGGCACCGAAGAAAAATATGTATCTTAAAAACTACACAACCAAAAAATTATAAAAAAAATCGTCTTGTGAATGTTTCCCCCTTCAAAAGGGTATTTCTAATTTTTCTTTTTATGTAAACAAGTATAAAATGTGATTCAAATATTGATTTGTCAACTTCAAAAATTATAATTTTCCAAACAAAAAAAATCAAAAAGAGACACTACTACATTCTATGTAGATCATGCTCATAAAAAAAAAATGAAAATTATGCATTGAACATTGAATTAGCTGTTGGGAACAAAAGTCATTTTTTTCCGAGGAAACAAAAGTCATTTGTTAACTTTTTTGGAAATTTGCAAGGACAAGCATTTAATTAAATGCAAATTTGTTACATTAAATGAAATTAATATTTTTTGAAAAAAACATTAAAAAGATAACTCTTCACGCCAAAATTCACAAAGCGTATATGAGTTTTGAAAGCTCCACTTTAAAAAAATGTAAAACATAAAATTTACATCACCATGTTTCAATAAAAAGTGGAACACATATTCATGATTTCACCCAAGTACAAGCATTACATTTTTAGCGTGGTTGGTATATTTTCTTTTTATGTGCATTTGTGCATTTCATGTATATTGCACTCATGTTTGGGCATCTTTGTCTCTCTAGTGCACTTTTGGTTCAACCCTAGCACACTTGTTTAGTGCTAGTTTTTTTAATCTAAATTTTTTGGTTAACGTTTTGATTCCATTCAATCCTCTCTTTATGTCTGTGATATCAACAATTACATGATTAACACGTCCCTATTTAGCCAAGCCCACAAAATGATGAGTTTTACCCA
Source organism: Picea engelmannii (assembly GCA_009831015.1). Lineage (NCBI taxonomy): Eukaryota > Viridiplantae > Streptophyta > Pinopsida > Pinales > Pinaceae > Picea > Picea engelmannii. The sequence goes on from ML785268.1 coordinate 226,419, forward strand.
CTGCTAAATCATATCCATCTTGGTTATTCATTCTTCTAGCACAACTCTTACCCATCAAGCTCCTCATCATCATTAGCATTCATGGAGCTCTTTGATATTTAACAACATAGATCCATCTTAACCCCGGATCTATCAAGCACCGAGAGGAATCAAATCTCTTGAGGTGCAAACCTTTTTAGAGTGCAAAACTTGAAGAAAGGTTAAAGGATTGCACCTCGAGAGATTTGATCCATTGAGGCACTTGATAGATCAGGGGTTAAGATCGATCTGGGTTGGTTCCAATTGTGGGCGGTCACACAAACTTTGTAGCTCAACAACAATATGTATATCTATATGTTGAAGATCAATCTGATCATTTGAAATTTATTCAGTTACATCAGTTTGTTGAGAATATAGAGAGTATGAATCAAAAGTATAGTTAATAAGTTACACGAGGAATATGTTAAATATAAAAAGTAACAATGTAGAAAGATGAAAAATGTGATAATAATAAGAATGTAAATTACAAACATTTACATAGTGATCAATCTCAATCTTTCTTCTTTTGTTTTTATGTTTTTCTAGGTTGAAAATGTTTTTCACATTTTATATATATTATTATTATAATTGTTTTAATGTACAAATACTAATAGATAAATCACACATAACCAAACAAAGTTCATGACTTGACTTTTTAATATATGTTTTGAAATTTGTTTTCACTGTGCTATTGTTAAATTCATTTTACTTGATGACTCATTGTATTTCATAGTTGAATTCAATATAGAGGATTAATTTTCTTCCTATCATTTCTTCAATTAATTATTGCACTGAATCATTTTTCATAGTATTATCATTGAAATCAATACACCTTATTGATTTATGTTATATCATTATCTCTGAAATCAATGCACCCTATTATTTTATGTTATATCACTATCATTGAAATCAACGTACCTTATTGTTTCAATGCTCTGAAAAAGTATTTGAAAAACCAAAAGGATTGTCTCCACAACGACTAATTTAACGTTCCATTGAATTTATGACAAGATCCTTGCCAAAGTCCGACTCAACCCAAACAAAAGTATAGAAATTGAAAGGTAGATCAATAAATTGCTATAAAAGGGTCATATTTAACGAAACACCTTCAACTTGTAATATCTATTTTGAAATTTGGTTTCACACTAAATTCATTTCACTTGATTTCTTTTATCTCACCATTGAAATCAATATAGAGGATTAATTTTCTTCCTATCTTAATATTATAATTGTTTTGATATGCAAATATTAATAGATAAATCACATATAGTGAAACAAAGTACATGGATTCAACTTTTAATATTTGTTTTGAAACTTGTTTTCACTATGTTATTGTTGAATTTATTTCACTTGATTTTTTGTATCTCACAATTGAAATCAATAGAGAATTAATTTCCTCCATATCATTTCTTCAATTAATTAATGCATTGAATCATTTTCCATAGTATTATCAATGAAATCAATGCACTATATTCTTTTATGTTATATCATTATAAAAATGAATACAACTACTTGACTATGTTAAATCATTTTTTGGTGTATCATCACTTAAATCAATGCATATTTTTTTATATTAAATCAATACAACTAATTGCTCTCAATCATTTATCATTGTGTTAATTTTCTTTGTATCATTTCTTCAATTAATTAATACACAATCATTTTTTACAGTATTATCACTAAAATCAATGCTCATGTTGCTCTAAATAGTAAATAGTAATAGATAAATGGTTATATTATTATAATCTTATTTAAAACCTAAACAGAAGCATAGAAATTAAAAGGTAGATCAATAAATTGTTATACGATGATCATATTTAGCGAAGCACATTCAACTTATAATATCTATTTTGAAATTTGGTTTCACACTAAATTCATTTCACTTGATGATTTGTTGTATCTCATCATTGAAATCAATATAGAGGATTAATTTCCTTCATATCATTTATTCAATTAATTAATGCATTGAGTCACTTTTCACAATAGTACCACTGAAATCAATACATTTTTTTTATGTTATATTATTATCACTAAAATCAATGCACCCTATTGTTTTATGTTACATCACTAAAATCAATGCTCATATTGTTCTAAATAGTAATAAATAAATCACATAACCAACAAAGTTCATGACTTCAACTTATCATTGAAATCAATATAAAAGATTATTTTCCTTAATATCTTTTTTTCAATTAATTAATGCACCTAGTCATTTTTCATAGTATTATCACTAAAATCAATGCACCTTATTATTTTATATTATATTATTATCACTAAAATCAATGCACCATGTTGTTTTATGTTTATCATTTGTTAAAATGAATACAACATTTGATTATGATAAATCATTTTTTATTGTATCATCATTTTTATTGTATTAGGAGAGAAACATGTCAACTTGAACATGTCTTTTACATTTTATATACCTTAATATTAGAATTGTTTTGATGTGCAAATACTAATAAATAAATCACATATAACTAAACAAAGTACATGACATCAACTTACAAAATTTGTTTTGAAATTTGTTTTCACTAAGTTATTATTGAATCTATTTAGCTTGATGATTTGTTGTATCTCATCAATATAGAGGATTAATTTCTTTAGTATCATTTCTTCAATTAATTAATGTACTAAATCATTTTTCATAAATCAATGCACCCTATTGTTTTATGTTATATTCTTGTTAACATTTAAATCATTTAAATCAATGCATATTTTTTTGCATTAAATCAAGGCAACTAATTGCTCTAAATCATTTATCATTGTGTTAATTTTCTCCATATCATTTCTTCAATTAATTAATAAATTTAATAATTTTTCATAGTATTATTATTAAAATCAATGCTCCTATTACTCTAAATAGTAAATACTAAAATAAATAGAAATAATAAATACTAAATACTAAAATAATAGAAATATTAAATATAAATAATAATACTAATAGTAAATACCAAAGTAATAATAAATTTAGTAATGTAATAGTAATAGTAATATACTAAAATAATAATAATATATATATAAAACAAAGTAATAATAAATTTAGTAATGTAATAATAATATACTAAAATAATAATATATATGTGTAGTGTGTAATTTTTGTTTTTATTAATTTAAAAATATTAAATATAAATAATAATACTAATATTAAATGTCAAAGTAATAATAAATTTAGTAATGTAATAGTAATATTAATATATATATATATATATATATATATATAGTAATTTTTGTTTTTATTAATTAAATATTTTTTTTAATCAAGTTTTGAATTGAATGACTTTAAATTTTTGAAATCTAACATCACCTTAAAGTGACAAAGAGCACCTCCAATTTATTTCCATTGTTCTCAATAGCCAATGACAATGACAGTGGCCATAGGGGCCGTATATGGTTATAAAAAACGACAACATAATCAAGCTAGCTGGATGGAAGACGATGTTATGGACGTTAGTAGGTAATTTTATGAGAAATTACTTTCATATTGTTGTTTTTGATTATGACCTGTGGCAGAAATTTGTATTGCATATTCTTTTTAAAATAACTCGAATTTTTCTGACAACTATCTCCACATGTCAATGGTGAAGACACTCAATTTAATCACCCTGGACGGTGTTATTGCATTTAGATTTGCATTGTTATCTTTTGCAGTAGCAATGAACTTTTGCACAATATGACATATGACATATAATGTTCCTCATCGTGATGAATATATTCAATTTTGAAGGATAAGATATGCATAATGACGCAATGCACCCAAAAAAAACCAAAGGTTTTTATTTGTTTTACACGTCTGTTTAATTTCTATTGTGATTGGAGCCAAATTCAGCAAAAGGAACAACTTTTCACATCCATTTTCTTTCCCTCTTTTTTCTTTTACCAAATTTTACATACATATTAATATTATTCGAATAATACTTATTTTATCCTTTATCACATTTTACTTACATATTAATATAATTTTTATAATATTTATTTTATTGACAGGACTATATAATATTATAGTGTAATTGCTAATGCCTTTTCACCTTCCAGATGTAATCGCTCATTTTTATCATTATTTCAGTTGAAGTTTTCACCATATCCCTAAATTTCTCTATGAATCTAAATCCAAATATGTAGCCAATATACAAAAACGTGAAGGTTGCACCATTACCTCTACCATGACCCCTATGGCTGCCCCTCTGCTCCATCTAAGCATGCAACCTCTCGCCTCCAGGGTGTAACGCTCCTCTCCCATACAAGACACCAATATGTTCCTCTCCAAAGCACACCAATGATCGGTGGTAAAGAATCACTAGCTTCCTCTGGAATCTTGACTCGCCCACAGGCCACCTCTCCAATGGCGTTTCTGCAAGCCTTAGCGGATCCCTCATCCCAAGGGTTCTCACACGCGTTCTTGAGATCCAACGGATCTGGACCATCCATATATACGCCCTCTTCCACATTGCCCGGATCTGACCCTTCATCTGCCCCGTGGAATTCCGGTAAGGGTAAACCATCCGCCTCTCCATCTTTGAAGACTGCTACAGTTAATCTTGCAGGTGCCTCCGTTCAACTGGGATCTGGTTCCTCCCAGCCATGTCCATGCCTCCACAGGGAGAGAAGTCCTTCAAGACAACCCTCACCAAAGGTGCTCAACCAGGGGTCTCTCCAGCCTTTCCCCTCACAGTTCCAAACTATAAGAGAGTCACCAATCCCAATTATCCCAATGGTTCTCATTGCTTTATATCAGAAATATTATTTCAGAAGCAATGGGTTATTTTATAAATATTACGGGTTAATTTGCATGTTTAATGTCCTCTGCCAGAACTTTATGATTTGCATGCTTTGATATCCTCACCCTCAATGCCAAAAATCAAGGAAGAAGCTTTGATTTGCATGTATGGATATCCTCAACCAAAACTAAAGGAAGAATCTTTTATCTATCTATGTGCAAAGGATTCGTCATTGTCTCGCTAAGGACAGGGATCTCATCCTCAACTCAGAGCCTTGGTTTAAGGGCAATGATGGGCTATGCATGAAGCCCTAGCCCCAACTTTCGTCCCTACTTCAGATTCTCTCTCTTCCACTCCAGTCTGGGTAAGGATGCCCAACCTTCCACTTCAAGGGGGTTTGATTCCCTGAAGGCTATTGGAAACACGTGGGGCCAATCCCACTTCTGCAGTGTGTAAACAAAAAGAAGACATATCACCACATTGCCTAATGTTGGCATGTTTTACAGGGAGCGTATTCTTGTCATTGATGGCAAGTACAACAACGATGATGGCTTAAGTACAGGAAGAATGTGCCAGGCGGGCACCAAAAATATTTTGGGAAGACACAACAGAAGCAAACTCGATAAGATCAAAAGAGATAGTGCAGAGGCTTAAGTACAGGAAGAATGTGCCAGGCGGGCACCAAAAGTATTTTGGGAAGACCAGCAACGCAATGATAATCACATGGCAAGATCAGAAGCGTAAACTCCATTTCGGTGTTTCGGATACCGGGAGTTGGAGGAGTCAAGGAAGCAACTCACGACAGAAAATCGCGAAATGCGAAACCACGACTTAAGCGTAAACTCCATTTCAGAGTTTCGGATGCCGGGAGTTGGAGGAGTCAAGGACTCACGACAAGAATGATGAAATTGCGAAATATGAAACCACGACGTTTCGGAGTTTCGGATACCGGGAGTTGGAGGAGTCAAGGAAGCAACTCACGGCAGGAACTCGCGATATGCGAAATCACGAAAAGATCTGGATCGTCGAATCATCAAGATTGTGGACCATTGATCTAACTCCATTTCGGAGTTTCGGATACCGAGAGTTGGAGGAGTCAAGAGTCGAGACTCTTCATCACAGGAGTCCCGAAGTTGCGAAATGTGAAACGCCAAAATCCCGAAACAGGCACATCAACAAAGACTCCATTTCTGAGTTTCGCAGACCGGGAAATCAAAGATCAAAGGAACTTTAACCTTTGAAGTAGCGAACCCCGAAATCCCGAAACAGGCACATCAACAAAGACTCCATTTCGGAGTTTCGCAGACCGGGAAATCAAAGATCAAAGGAGCTTTAACCTTTGAAATAGCGAACCCCGAAATCCCGAAACAGAGACATCAACAAACCACATCAACAAACCATGTCAGCAAGGACAGGTGGAAGCCTACGTCAGAAAGGACACGTGGCGCAATCATATAAGGACATGTGTCAAGTTGATTTGGCATTTCAGGAACCTGGAAATCACAATTCTGAGTGACACGTGGCAAACACACGGATCACGACACGTCATCGAGTGACGTCATTCCACGTCATTCCAGGAATTTAGTTTCAGGATTTTTAGCATCAACTCTCCCCCAAAGTCCCGAAAGATGAAGTTCTGGGGCGGAGGATAGTCGTCTGATCACCACGGATCGTGGACCGTTGATCTGAAGAGCAAAGCGCTCAAATGATTAGCGAGTGGTCATAGGCTGTGGTCACATCGTCCAGAGTTGGAAGAAGGCGCTAACAACAAAACTCCATTTCGGAGATCGCGACTTGGAGAGTCGAGATGCTTCGCAACAGGAAATCGCGACATGCGAAATCGTGAAATGCCAAAATGTGAAATGGTGAAATCAACGCGAGACCCTGTGCTTGTAATCCAATGGTGTTGGATACTTGGAAATATGATCGAAGGGCTATTGTTGCTCTTCATAGTTAAACGATCAGTTATGATTCAGTTAACAGAACTGAATCATGACTCTTGGACGGTTGGCGATTCAGTTGCTGATGCGTTTTCTTGGAGGTTCACAGTGTAAATGCTAGAAACGATTGATGGTTTCTGTCAGAGGACTTGAAGAGACTTCAGGGTGATCGCCAGAGAAGATGAAGAGTCTCGAGGCATCTTCCAGTGGCATGAAGACTGTTCATAGAGACTATTGACAGATGTAAGACCGTTGGAGCCTGAAACTGCAATAGACAGGATGAGCTCGACTATGATAGAGAAGACGAAGAGTCTCAACTGTTAGACAGGCTAAGGAATCTCAGCATAACACCCAGTGATGATGAACGCATGGGTATAACCACCAGAAAAGATGAATAATTGACATGATGATCAGGAAGAGGACTCGACACGAGGAGAACATGCAGAACAGAGAGAGTGTTGATGCTTGAGGGAGTGAAGCGGTGGCAATGTGGAGTGGTAGTGAATATCCCGATGTGGAGAACAATGGCGCTGTGAGAGCATGCAGAAGGATTGCGCATATAGAATGCACAAGGTGCACAGAGACTATAAAAATGCAGAACAAAAAAGAGATGAGTGCTGCTGTTGAGAGTGATTCAGGTGTGTAGAAGGAGGCAAAGTGCAGCAGCTGAAATGCATAAAAGAGGAATGGTGCATTGAATGGACATGGCGCACAGAGCATAAAAGGCAGAAGAACAGAAAGAGCAATGCATGTGTGTAGGAAGACAGTGAGGCAGACAGAGCAAGACAATGTTGCAGAACAGTGATGAGACTGGTAAGCCATTGATGAACATTATATCACTATAATAAGTTTCAGTAGAAAAGATTGATATTTCAGGGTAGTAGGGAGGTGCTAGGGAGGATTGTTTTCCTCAGAGGTTCAAGTAGGTGCTTGAACACAGGAAGTTGTAGCTTCCATCTGGTTGCAGCCAGAGAAACCAGGGTGGCAGGGTGGTGCAAGGGAGAACTATTGTTCTCTGTCATACAGGTTGGTGCTTGTGTGACTGGAAGTTGGTGCTTCCATCCAGTTGGTGCTGGAACACTTAGGGAGTTGTTTCCTTCTAGTGAGTGCTAGAGAAACCAGGGAGTTGGTGCTTCCTTCTAGTGGGTGCTAGAGAATCCAGAAAGTTGGTGCTCTCAGCAAGTAGCAGCTTGCAAAACAGAGGTTGTAGTCTCATTATGAGTTGGTGCTCATAAGTATGATAATGTATAGAATGTAAAGATTACTTATCATATAAAGAAGAAGAGGTTTTTACCCTTTATGGGTTTCCTCAGGAAATATCTGTCTTTGTGTATCTCATATGTGTGAATGATGTTGAATGTTCTATTGCTTACTTCCTTGCATTATTGTGATTGTCATTGAGTGCTCTGTAAAGAGTTTAAAATAAGCATAATTGTTTAAGAACGGTAACAACCGATTCACCCCACCTCTCAGTTGTCCAACAATCGGTATCAGAGCAGGTTCATTTTATCTAAAGGTAGATCTGTAAGTTTAAACATGACAAGTCATGAAGGGACTTCAGCCACTAAGCCTCCTCTGTTTGATGGAACAAATTTTGCCTTCTGGAAGATTAGAATGAGAACATACCTAATGGCCTTAGGTGTTGATATTTGGGATGTAGTAGAGATTGGATACATAAATCCTAGTGTGCTAGCTTCCAAGGATGATAAGTTAGAATTTAACTTTAATGCTAAAGGAATGAATGATATATTGAATGGACTTGCAGAAGCCGAGTTTGTAAAGGTGATGCATCTTCAAACTGCCAAAGAAATGTGGGAGAAACTTATTAGCAGCTATGAAGGAAATGAGAAAGTAAAAGATGCCAAACTTCAAACATTTAGGTTGAAGTTTGAACAACTAAAGATGAATGAAGATGAAACAGTTAGCAAGTATTTTTTAAGAGTTGAAGAACTTGTGAATGCCATGAAGGGTCTTGGTGAGAAGATTGAAGAATCAATTTTAGTTTAGAAGATTTTAAGATCTTTGCTTGATAAATTTAATCCAAAAGTCTCTGCAATAGAAGAACTAAATGATCTTAAAACTCTGTCCATTGATCAATTCCTATGAACTTTAACTGCATATGAAATGAGAATCAACAAAGATAAATCCATTACTAGAGAAGCATCTTTTAAAGCAGACAAGGATACTGATTCAGATTTAGATGATATTGAGGCAAAATTTGTGAGAAGGTTAAAGAAAGGATCAGAAAAATATCAAGGCAAGCTTCCCCTCAAATGTTTTAACTGTGGTAAGATAGGTCACTTTGAAAATAAGTGTCCACACAAGAAGAAGGACCAGAACTCTGAAGGTGAAGAGAAGTACAAATCCAAAAGATTTGATAGAAAGAAAAGTTTGTGTGTAAACAATGATGACTCCTTAGAAGACACCAATAGTGATTCTTCCTATGAAGATAAGTTAAATGACTTCATGCTTATGGCCAAAGAGGATTATGATAATAAAAGCACAGGCAGTGATGATAATGATGAAGAAGCTGTGGTTGACTTGGGAAAAGAGTTGATCAACGCTTTGGTAGAGATTGACAGACTCTGAATTAAGAACAGAAAGCAAAAACAATTGCTGATACAGTTCGAGAAAGACAGTAAACAGCCTGATGAAGACTTTGCCCTGCTAAAAGTGGAATTAGAAGAGGCAAAGAAAATCGAGGACATTCTGAAACAACAGTTATCAAAAAAGAAGGCAAGATGTAAAGCTCTGGAAGACGAAGTAGAGAAAACTAGGAAAGAGTTGGAGAAGTTTCAAGCCTTGTATCATCAGAATATGTCAAGTATCAAAGCCTCAAAAGGATTAGCCACCATTCTGAATCAGCAAAGGAATCCAAAGTTGAAAACAGTTTTAGGTTATGAAGAGGGATCAAGTAGTGGTCATCCAAGCAACAAAGACTTCATCAAGTATGTCAAATCTACAACCAATGACGACAACAAACCTGCAGAAACAAAGGAAGATAATCAACCGCCCAGGAGGAGTAAAGAAAAAGGTGCCAGAACTGAATTTGTAGAACAAAGAAATAATGCACTCCTTGCTCAAGGAAATCATCAGCATGGAAGAAATCGATTTGCTCAAAGAATACAACCATTTTCCAGGTACAAAGAATTTTTCTATGGATATTGTTTCTACTGTTCTAACTTTGGTCACAAAGCTGTAAATTGTTCCTTAAGACTTAGACATGAGCAATTAAGATTTCCAAGGAATAAATATCTGCCACAACAAAAAATGATACAGCCAAGTAACAAACCATCACAGATTGCAAATTTCCAAATTAAGTCTAGAGACATGCAACTGAGGAGGTCAAGAAATAATAAACAGTCAGTGAGTAGACAACGCTGCAACAATAACTTTGACCTATTGAACAATGAGATTGAATGTTATAACTGTCACAACTTTGGCCACAAAGCTACAAACTTCCATCTGAAGAATTACAATGCAAATCCAAGGATAAAGTTCTTAGATAGAAAGGCCAGCACATGGGAAAGGAAAGATAGTGAAAAATGTGGTTTAGCACTTTCAACTCAAAAACAAAAGGCCTCCGGGAATATAGACAATGGATATTCCAAACACATGACTCGAGACAAGGATAAGCTTATGTCCATAAGTAAAAGCAAAACAGGAAATGTGATCCTTGAAAATGATGAACCATGTAAAGACAAGGATAAAGGGATGGTGAATTTAAGTAATGGAAAAGGAGATTCTCAAGATGCTCTTCCTATAAATGGGATGAAACATAATTTGCTCAATGTAAGTCAAATGTGTGACAGAGGATGTAAAGAGGTGGTCCTTTCCAAAGACTGTAAGATAAAGTCTGTAAACTCAGGACAAGTGGTGGCTAAAAGCATAAGGACAAACAACAATGTTGATGTTGAATCCTCCCCTGCAAGTAAAGAAGAAGATTCAGATACAATAAAAGAATGTTCAGTTAGCATTTATTCCATGGAAGAAGTAGGAGAAGAATCATGTCATAAGTTGGAAGAAGAAGTTTTGAAAGTTGAGAAGTCAAACACCCAAATCAAGTTCTTGAACAGTTCCATGACCCTGGATAAAATCTTAGATAGTCAGAGATCACCAAATGACAAATCCAGTATTGGACTCAACAAGGTAGAAATCAGTGCTCCTAAGAAACCTGATACAAGTCCTCCATTTGTAAAAAGGAAAAGAAGATGTGAGAATGTTTGTAGTGTTTTTCTCTTGTGATGTATATGGTCATAAAAGCCTTGGGTTGTAAGAATCATGGAAGAAAAATGAATTCGCGGTAATAGAAATTTATGAGAATCAATGGGCAGATCAAAGGGTTGTTTGAAAAGTACGAGCTACAATTACGTAGTGGTTCAGTAGGACAACAGCATCCTCAGCAACAACATTTTGTTTTACAAAATGATATACATGACATCCTGTAGAGATAACAAGAGGAAGGACCTTGTCAGGGAAAACTAACCTTTTAGGAACAAAGGGGGAAAGCAGTCAGAAGCAGAGAGAGAACAGTGACAGGGGGAGTCATCCAGTTATGACAAGAAAAGGTTGATGAAGGAGTCCCAGTAAGAGGTGAGAAATTTTGAGTATTCTACAGAGGATACAGCGGAAGCTGAAGATGAACAGGTCCAAGAATCAGAAGGAGAAGACTCTGGCTTAGATACAAATACTCTGCAGGACTCAAATAAGACAGTTCCTCCGTTTAGAGGGAGTTTGTATTGGTTGAATATCTTATACCTCCGACAAATACTGCGACAACTCAGGGGGAGCGTGTTTTCTTTGACATTGATGTCAAAGGGGGAGAAAAGAGTCTGGGTGCCTTTGTTTCCATCAATGCCAAAGGTGGAGATTGTTGGCATGTTTTACAGGCAGCATATTCTTGTCATTGATGGCAAGTACAACAATGACGATGGCTTAAGTACATGAAGAATGTGTCAGGCGGGCACCAGAAGTATTTTGGGAAGACACAACAGAAGCAAGCTTGATAAGATCAGAAGAGATAGTGCAGAGGCCTAAGTACAGAAAGAATGCGCCAGGCAGGCACTAGAAGTATTTTGGGAAGACCAGCAGCGCAACGATGATCGCATGGAAAGATTAGAAGCGTAAACTCCATTTCGGAGTTTCGGATACCGGGAGTTGGAGGAGTCAAGGAAGCAACTCACGGTAGAAAATCGCGAAATGCGAAACCACAACTTAAGCATAAACTCCATTTCAGAGTTTCGGATACCGAGAGTTGGAGGAATCAAGGAAGCAACTCACGACAGAAAATCGCAAAATGTGAAACCACGACTTAAGCGTAAACTCCATTTCGGAGTTTCAGATACCGGGAGTTGGAGGAGTCAAGGAAACTCACGACAAGAATGATGAAATCGCGAAATGCGAAACCACAACGTTTCGAAGTTTCGGATACCGGGCGTTGGAGTCAAGGTAGCAACTCACGGCAGGAACTCGCGATATGCGAAATCACGAAAAGATCTGGACCGTCAAATCATCAAGATTGTGGACCGTTGATCTGACTCCATTTCGGAGTTTCGGATACTGGGAGTTGGAGGAGTCAATAGTCAAGACTCTTCATCACAGGAGTCCCGAAGTTGTGAAATGTGAAACGTCGAAATCCCGAAACAGGCACATCAACAAAGACCCCATTTCGGAGTTTCACAGACCGACAAATCAAAGATCAAAGGAACTTTAACCTTTGAAGTAGCGAACCCTGAAATCCCGAAACAAGCACATCAACAAAGACTCCATTTCAAAGTTTCGCAGACCGAGAAATCAAAGATCAAAGGAACTTTAACCTTTGAAGTAGCGAACCCCGAAATCCCGAAACAAGGACATCAACAAACCACGTCAGCAAACCATGTCAGCAAGGACAGGTGGCAACCTACGTTAGAAAAGACACGTGGCGCAATCATATAAGGACAAGTGTCAAGTTGATTTGGCATTTCAGGAACCTGGAAATCACAATTCTGAGTGACACATGGCAGACACACGGATCACGACACGTCATCGAGTGACATCATTCCAGGAATTTAGTTTCGGGAGTTTTAGCATCAACTCTCCCCCAAAGTCCCGAAAGCTGAAGTTCCAGGGCGGAGGATAACCATCCAATCACCACGGATCGTGGACCGTTGAACTGAAGAGCGAAGCGCTCAAATGATTAGCGAGTGGTCACAGGCTGTGGTCACATCGTCAAGACTTGGAGGAAGGCGCTAACAACTAAACTCCATTTCGGAGATTGCGACTTGGAGAGTCGAGATGCCTCGCAACAAGAATTTGAGACATGCAAAATCGCGAAATGCAAAATGCAAAATGGCGAAATCAACGCGAGACCCTGTGCTTGTAATCCAACGGTGTTGGATACTTGGAAATCTGATCGAAGGGATACTATTTCTCTTCACAGTTAATCGATCAGTTACGATTTAGTTAGCAGAACTGAATCATGACTCTTGGACGATTGGCGATTCAGTTGCTGATGCGTTTTCTTGGAGGTTCACAGTGTAACTGCTAGAAACGACTGATAGTTTCTGCCAGAGGACTTGAAGAGACTTCAGGGTGATCGCTAGAGAAGATGAAGAGTCTTGAGGCATCTTCCAGTGGCATGAAGACTGTTCATAGAGATTATTGACAGATGTAAGACCGTTGGAGCCTGGAACTGCAACAGAGAGGATGAGCTCGACTATGATAGAGAAGACGAAGAGTCTCGACTCTTAGACAGACTAAGGAATCTCAGCATAACACCCAGTGATGATGAACGCATGGGTATAACCGCCAGAAAAGCTGAGGAATTGCCATGATGATCAGGAATAGGACTCGACACGAGGAGAACATGCAGAACAAAGAGAGTGTATTGATGCTCGAGGGAGTGAAGCGATGGCAATGTGGAGTGGCAGTGAATATCCCGATGTGGAGAACAATGGCGCTGTGAGAGCATGCAGAAGGATTGCGCATATAGCATGCACAATGTGCACAGAGACTATAAGAATGCAGAATAAAGAAGAGATGAGTGTTGTTGCTGAGAGTGATTCAGGTGTGTAGAAGGAGGCAGAGTGCAGCAGATGAAATGCACAGAAGAGGAATGGTGCATTAAATGGACATGGCGCACAGAGCATAAAAGGCAGAAGAACAGAAAGAGCAAGGCATGTGTGCAGGGAGACAGTGAGGTAGACAGAGCAGGGCAGTGTAGCAGAACAATGACGAGACTGGTAAGCCATTGATGAACATTATATCACTATAATAAGTTTCAGTAACAAAGATTGATATTTCAGGGTGGTAGGGAGGTGCTAGGGAGGACTGTTGTCCTCAGAGGTTCAAGTGGGTGCTTGAACACAGGGAGTTGTAGCTTCCATCTGGTTGCAGCGAGAGAAACCAGGGTGGCAAGGTGGTGCAAGGGAGAACTGTTGTTCTCTGTTATGCAGGTTGGTGCCTGTGTCACTGGAAGTTGGTGCTTCCATCCAGTTGGTGCTGGAACACTTAGGGAGTTGTTGCTTCCTTCTAGTGGGTGCTAGAGAAACCAGGGAGTTGGTGCTTCCTTCTAGTAGGTGCTAGAGAATCTAGAGAGTTGGTGCTCCCGGCAAGTAGCAGCTTGCAAAATAGAGGTTGTAGCCTCATTATGAGTTGGTGCTCATAAGTATGATAATGTACAGAATGTAAAGATTACTTATCATATAAAGAATAAGAGGTTTTTACCCTTTATGGGTTTCCTCAGGAAATATCTGTCTCTGTGTATCTCATATGTGTGAATGATGTTGAATGTTCTATTGCTTACTTCCCTGCATTATTGTGATCGTCATTGAGTGCTCTGTAAAGAGTTTAAAATAAGCATAATTTTCTAAGCACGGTAACAACCAATTCACCCCCCCTCTCAGTTGTCCAACACCTAAATCTATGTGGATATGGATTTCAACAAAGGATTTCCAGCATAAATCAATTTTAATGTAAAAGAATATGGCTAGAAGTAGCCTCTTAATTACCAGCAGGTTGCCTTCCCATGTAGATCATGTTTTGAAATCAACCACATCGCATCACACGGCGCCAAACCAGTGAAGAGGGTCGACCCATCATGTATCTCACCAAAAACACACTTGGTGGGTGGGAGCAAAAGAACACCTAATCAACAAGGAACTTCTAGCGACTCCTTGAATCCCAACTTAGCCCCAAATCTAAGTTATTTCAACTGTGTTGCAGGGAGAATGAAAGACTCAGAGAGCTCTCGTGACTCCACAAGGTCCGTAGGGAAATCATCCTTCAGTTCAACCAGTACAGTCAGCTCCACCACAAGAAAATGCATCGAATCAAGTTCCAAGTCCGAAGGAAGTCGCAAATCCAAAGAAATAAACCACTAAAAAGAACCTTGACCCTCTATCTACACAGGATCAAAGAATGGTAACCTCTCCTCACACCCCCTCCTCGAAGACCACACCTCCCTGTCCCTCGAAAAAGGAAAGGAGTTAGGTCATTGTAGCAAAGGAATAGGGTGAGGCCAAGATCTCTCTGGACAACAAGCAGGTCCTCCAGGAAGACGAAGATGAAAGCACAACAAAACTAGAAAACTGGGAGCACTGAGGACCAGCAACAGGGAGAATGGGCAAGAAGAATGGACAGAAATCTCCAAGAAGAAAAAGAGAAATCTTCCCCAGCAGACATTGACTTGCATGACACAATGATGCCACTGGAATCTATTTTAACATATATTGCTTCTTTACTTTGCAATGTAGTCAACATGTAAGAGTTTATTTATGTACTCTAGGAAAAGAAAGAAACATGACGAAGTAAAGAAGAATCTCCCTAGCTTATAAGTCTCGGGGGATCCTCCCAAACAGGAGACGCCATTATGATATTTTGTGCATCTTCTCGATGTTAATGTCGCCTCAGGGTAAGCATTGGCGAGGGTCCAGAATGTAATTTTTCAGTGACATCGACAGAAAATATCGAAATATCTCGGAAAATGTCTCAAGACCTCAAAAAAATACAAAAATACTCCTTTTTTAAAATTTTGTAAACATCTAAAGAAACAACAACATCAAATAGACACATTGCTACATAAGTATGAAAATACAACTAATAAATAATATGCATAAGATGTCAAGTGGTCACATATCGTTACTAAACTGAAAATTTTGAAACATGTTTCTGATAGGATGATACAAAATCACATCAAATGATCAAAATAAATGTATCTCATGAGATGAAACATCACGAGGCATCTAGATACTAAATGTAATATCCCCTTCCAAGTGACAAGGATATTGGGAGACTTAGTAATCTAGTTGTTCCCCTAGACTATAGTCTCATTGAAAAGGGGACTAAGGGGCTAAATGGTCACTAAGGTGTTAAAGTTATATTATTAAAGTGACTTTGGCTAAAAAGAAAATAAAAGCTAGTTGGCTAAGATGAGAAAAATAAAGTAATAGACCTTAGAAGCCAATTAAATCATTTAAGTGAAAAATAGAAGTTGGAGTAGAAAAGGAGAGGAGGGTGCCTCACGCCTAATTCTTGTCATTTCTCACTTTTCATCTTGAGCTCTGCAGCTGAGACGTTTTGAGGGTTTTGAGTAAACAAACCCTAGAGATAAACAAGGAGGTGAAAGATTCCTCTATTCCTAATCCAAGATTGGCCAAGGTGGTGAAATATTCCACCCTCACCATTTTATTCAGTACAGGACAGTTCAGTAGTGGTTTGTGGAAGCAAGGGCGCAAATCTAGGGTTTTTTTGCAGGATTGGGGCGCACTGTTGAAGGAATAAGAGTTCAATTTGGCTAGGAAGTTGGGGATCTGGAGTATGTCTTGTTACAGGGGTGTTTGTCATCACTAGAGTGCCTTTTCTCATCAATTATTGAGGGTTTATCTCTGCATATTTATTTATTCCTCACGCTGGGCGAATTTCTGAAGGAGGGCGCACTTGTTCTTCGAGGTACAGAGCTTTGGAGGATCAGATCTGTAGTGACAACCAGGGAATATCTTCTTATGAGTCTACCATCTTCAGATCTATAGATTTGCAGCATATTTCAGGGGTTTGGAGGCCAAATCTAGCATGCCCGGAATTTCTAGGGGAGTTCTATCCAGAGAGGGGTGCAACTCAACTAGAACAGTGAAATAAAGAAGAGAAGGGAAAGAAATGATGTTCCAAATCTTGCATGCAGTTGTTGGGAGTTATGGATAGCTTATATCCCTCTATTGTCATTGTATCTTGGATCTATTATCAACCACGCATTATTCTTCCATCTTGGTTCAAATCTGTCCATCTCTTGTACTGAGGTCAGCTATATATTTAAATAAAATACAGATCTAAGGAATTTGTGGCTATTTCTTGTGTCATTTCTATTGTATCTCGTTGTGTATCTATTGTTTTCTATATTTCAATCATTCACTTGCTTTAAAACTCTACAACGCAACCCCAATGCAACCTAGAAGGCTAAAACAACAAACTATTTGATAAAATATCACAATAAGAAAACACTAACCCACAAAATTCCTAGTAAATCCACTTGGGAATATCACAGTGGTATCAAAGCATAAATCCTCCCAACCTGTGAGGGTTGCTAATGGAAAGCTACAACAGAAGGAATAAGGACAAAAAGGCAGGGGAACCAGAGCCAAATCCAGAAATGGAGGAGAGATAGGAAACAGGGGAAGGTAATGACAAACGGGTTGATGTGGCAAATATAGTTCAGGAATTGAAGCATTCTATTGAAAGGACACAGTTTGACATGCAACATCACTTACAAGAGTCACAAGAACACTTGTCAAGAGGACAAAATGAGATGAAAACAACCTTGTCAAACATACATACCTCCTTAGAAGCAGGACACGACAAGATTGCACAACTACTCATGCAGATGGTACATGGTAAGGAAGCACCTCATTATGAAGGGAACAATGGAGCTAGTGGTTCTCATGGGGGAGAATGGTATCAAGTGGAATCTAATCATAGAACTCATACTGAAGGACAGAGCCTCTTTGGGGGGCGCAACTAACAGGATACCAGAGAATAGCAGGGACACACCTAGGCCTTATATGCCTAGTTTCTTGGTACACAATAGCAGGATGTTCAGGGTCGTATGGAGGTAGAAGATAACTTTGAAGACTATGCAACCTTGAGCGCAGGTTTCAAGAGGCAGGTCACACTATCATATTATTGTGGGATCAAGTATAGAGGAAGGTCTAGGGAGTTTCATAGGGGAAATTCTAATCTAGGGTGCAAAGTAGGGAAGATGGAGATTCCCCCCTTTGATGGATCAGCCAAATCATCTGCCAAGGCTTGGGTACAGAAACTAGATGCATACCTGCAACTAAATCCCATTATGGAGTTGGATGCCATCAACTTTGCTACATTATATTTGGAGGGTAAGGCCCATGAATGGTGGTACCATGGGATGACCACCTTAGGGCATGCACATATCACTTCCTATAGGGATTTCACATAGAGGCTCATGGACATATTTGATCAGGATGACCCAGAACTTCACTTCAGAGAACTCACCCAACTTAGACAGACAAGATCAGTTGAAGCATTCATAGAGGAATTCCAGAGGATAGCAGTCATGGTCCCAGACGTGTCAAAGTCCAAACTAATGATGTTTTTTTTCTGAAGGACTAACAGAACCCTTGTGTGGGTGGGTCAAGGCTTTCAAGCCTACCAATTTACAAGATGCAATTTAGAAGACCAGGGATTTGGCAAGAGCAACCCAAAAAAACAAGTTCACTCCAAGACCACCTCTTGTTCCAAGAGGAAGGGGGTCAAAATTTGCAGATAAAGGAAAAGGAAGGATAGATGAAGCCACCAGAAGGGAGTTGAGAAGGAAACAACTTTGTTATACTTGTAAAGAGCCTTGGGAACCAGGGCATAGATGTATGGGGAAAGGGAAAATACACTACATTGAGGTACTCTCAGATAGTGAGGAGGAGGAAGATGAGGTTGGACATCTTCAAAATATGGAGGTAGCCCAAACACATGAAGAGCATACACAAGAGGAGGATGAAGAGGAGAGAGTGTGCAAGCAGCCAGGGATTAACAAGGTCGTTATAGCATCCATCAGTGGGGTGCAAAGGTTTAGTACCTTCAGAATAAGAGGAGTCATCCAAGGACAAAGGGTTACAGTGCTCATTGATGGCGGGGCCTCTTTTAATTTCATTGATTCAGCGTTAGTGAACAAGAGACATCTACCCACTGTAGAGTTTGAGGGATTTTTGGTGGAGGTAGCAGGTGGGTGCACCATGCCTTGTGACAAGTATATTCCCCAGATGAACCTTACCTTGGGTAGGTACAGTTTAACTCAGGATTTCTATGTGATGGATCTTCCAGACACTAATGTGATACTTGGAGTTCAATGGCTTAGCACCTTGGGGCCCATCACTACTAACTACAAGACCATGGAGATGTCCTTCAACTCCGAAGAAGGAAAGAGGGTAACCTTGAAGGGAATTACAGAGAATACACCCAAGGTGGTTTCAGTAAAGAGCATGAAGGTTGTTTTCAAGCATGGGGGCGTGGCTTATGCACCAGAGTGTCTAGTTGTCACCCAAAACACTCAAGAAAAGTGCCAATATTATTCACGTGACATATAGGGGATAATTGATAAGCATGAGAAGGTTTTGGGGCGAATTCCCCCAAGGCAACCACCAGATAGGGGATTTGAGCACATCATAGAGTTGGAGGAAGGAGCCAAACCAATCATCACCACACCCTACAGGCATCCAAAGAAGTCCAAGGATGAAATAGAGAAATCTATCAAAGAGTTATTAGACATGGGACATATTAGACCTAGTTCTAGCCCTTTTGCATCTCCAGTTGTATTGGTCAAGAAAAAGGATGGTACCATGCACATGTGTATTGACTACAAGGCCTTGACCAAGAAAATCATCAAAAACGGGTATTCCATTCCCAGGATAAATGAGCTATTGGATGAGCTACATGGCGCAGTGTATTTCACCAAGAATGATCTGCGCTCTGGATACCATCAAATCAGGATGAACGAACAAGATATACACAAGACATCTTTCAGATGCCACTATGGACATTATCAATTCCTAGTCATGCCATTTGGGTTAACCAATGCACCAGCCACCTTCCAATCTTGCATGAACCATATATTCAACAAACAATTAAGGAAATTTTTGCTAGTTTTCTTTGATGATTTGTTGATATATAGCAAGACATGGGAAGGTCATCTCAAGCATGTGGATGATATCTTAAGCATCATGGAAGAACAAGCATTGTATGCCAAAGAGTCCAGATGTGATTTTGGGATGACTAAAGTTCTATACTTAGGTCACATCATTGGGGCACAAGGGGTGCAAGTTCACCAGGAGAAGATCCAAGCCATATTAGATTGGCCCATACCCAAAACACTTACAAAGCTCAAGGGATTCCTTGGGATTTGCAGTTATTACAGGAGGTCTGTTAAAGGTTTCTCTCAGCTATGCGCACCATTGATTGATTTGACCAAAAATGGCGCATTCAAGTGGAGTAATGAATCATAGTTGACCTTTGACAAAATGAAGAAGGTAATGAGCACTTGCCCAATTCTATCTTTACCAGATTTTTCTCAACCATTCATATTAGAATGTGATGCATCAGGGGAAGGAATTGGAGTTGTACTCATGCAGAATAGGCATCCTATTGCATTTGAAAGCCAAAAACTAAGAGGGTCTAAGCTACTATATACTATTTATGACAAGGAGATGCTAGCTAGAATGCATGCTCTAGCCAAATTCAAACAATACTTGGTGGGAGAAAAATTTGTGGTCATAATAGATCATAATAGCCTCAAGTACTTACTAGAGCAGAAGGATCTCAATAAGAGGCAACAAAAGTGGGTGAGTAAGATTCAAGCTTATAACTTTGACATAGAGTTTGTCAAGGGAAAAAACAATGTGGTAGCAGATGCCTGATCTAGAATACCCTCAGCCTATTCCATTTCAAATATATCAGTTGATTGGAAATCGCATCTTTTGGTAGAATATTCAAAAAATATGTTTTCATCTGAATTGATGGATGGTTAGGTCCAAGATGACAGGTACAAGATTGTGGATGACATCATATATTATAAGGGAAGGATTTATTTGGCTCCTAAATCCAAATTTAAGGAGAAAGTATTGCAAGCATTCAATAACTCACCATTAGCAGGGCATGAAGGATTCCTTAAGGCTTACAGGAAGGTTAGAGAAAGGTTCTCTTGGAAGGGCCTCAAGGAGGATGTTACGCGCCACATCAGGGAGTGTGTTGCAAATCAACAAAATAAAGAAGAACACACCCACCCAGCAGGTTTATTACAGCCTCTTCCCATTCTAAAACACAAATGGGAGAGTATATCTATGGACTTTATAACAGGGATGCTCAGGGTGTAGGGTAAGGATAGCATTTTTGTGGTGTTAGATCGCTTGACCAAGTTCGCCCACTTTTTTTCCATATCCATAGAGTACAGCGCATCACTTGTGGCAAGTTTATTTTTCAGGGAGGTCTTCAGCTTGCATGGGTTGCCCAAGACTATTGTGAGTGACAAGAATAGTAGATTCATGAGCACATTTTCGCAGGAGCTATTTCAGCTAATTGGCACAAAGTTGACCCCTAGCACTAGTTATCATCCACAGACAGATGGCCAAACTGAAATAGTCAACAAGTTGGTGGAAGGATATCTCTAGAACTATGTATCAGGGCAACAGAAAGCATGGGTCAAGTGGTTACACATGGGTGAATATTGCTACAACGCCACTTACCACATGTCCATTAGTATGTCTCATTTCAGAGCCCTATATGGTTATTGTTATCGCGCAATCCATACTTGCCCAAACCCTAAAGGCAAGTAGGCTTAGATTGACGTAACATAGAGGTAACCCTATCATTTTCACCCCAATAGGGTACCTCTTTCACTTTAGCAGGAAAACCTCACTCCAAGGGAGACATCCCAGGACCTAGTTGGTTGAGGAAAGGGAAAAGTTAAGGCTAACCACCCCTCTCTCTAGGTCACTCAAAACAAACTTAAGTCTTGTTGGATGAAGCAAAAGAGAATAAAGTGTACCTGCCCCTTACCAATACAACAACAAAAGTTATGGCAGCAACAAGTGATGATGAATGCTTCAACAAGACTTCAAGTTTTTATAGAGATGACTTCTACCAATCAATGTATGAAGCAAGTGATAAATATATAGCAGTAGTAATTAATTAATGACAGTTGTAATAACATCCAGAAAAGGCACTTGAATAGACAATATAACAAGATATTGTGAAGTCCTGAAATGATAACACTTGTCTCATACAATTTCTAGATATATGTCAATCAGAAAATAAACTGTAACAGGTTGCGAATGATAACTGTAGCAACAACAAAATAAAGTTATGACAGCAGTAGTAAAATCTTCAGAAAAGTATTTAGAAAGGCAATTTGATGCACACTTTAGTCTTGGTTGATTGTACCTTTCCTTATACAATTTCTGGATTGATTTAAGTGGTCAAACAAGTTTGTATAGGCTGCAAAATGATGGTTGTAGCAGTTATTATAACAACAGTAATTGAGTGGTTAGTATTCCTCGACTAGGTTAGCAAGTTAGTTTAGGTTAGTAGGGTATTAGGTAGAGAGATTGAGTTTGAAGTTTGATGATTCTTGTCAAGAAACAGGGGTTGAAGACTAGTGCATCTTAGGGGTAAATGGAGTCAATGTGGGTGGCTCCCTCTAAGGCTGCAAATTAATGATGATACAAAAAAGTCTAAGAGGGAAAAAGTCTAGGAGTAGCAACTAAAGTCCTCCTAGATTTTGACCTTAAGAGACAAAGTGCTAGGGTGTAGGCACTTATAGGCCCTAGCACCTTTCTCTCCTTATCCTTTCTATGGAGTAGAACTTATGCAACAATAACCAAATGCAAACCTCTAGAGTGCTAGCAATTTAGGGTTCTAGGGTTTCACTAGTTACTAGATCAGTTTAGTGAAAGCTTGGCAAATAAAATGTAAGAAAGTAGCAACTTAAATTTCTTGCTTCAAGCATTAAATACACCTAGCAATTTCATAATCTTGTATGAACAAATAAAACCATACCTTAAACCATTCAATAGATGACAAAATGCAGATTCTACTTACTTGCACCAAGAATAATCATGAGTATACCATGCAAGATCACCATAAAACTCCAAAAATTGATCCAAATTGCAAATACAAGCCTTAAACAAGAGTGGTGCCTCACAATTTCAGCCAATAACCCTAATAGGGCGCAAATTTCAGACCTCTTGTCTCCAAGGACAAGTTGTGATGAAAATGAATGTCACTTTCTGCTTATTTATACAAAATTTAACCTAAAATTAATTTCAGTTCATAATTATTGGGCCGACCTGGCTAGTTTTTTACACAAATTAAATCTGGGCAAAATAAAATTAATTTGCATCTAAAAATCACTCCAGAGGTGATGTCATGCCCCTCTAGGGTGATGTTGAGCCCCAAGTATGGAACACCGGGCAGGGAAGGTGAAATGTTGGGCCTCCAAAGGCCTGAAACCCTGCCCATATGTGCCAATGCCTCATAAATGTCATCCAAGATGAAACCCTAGCTCTAGATGACGTCTAGGGATATCATGGTGACGTTTAAGGCCCTCAAGGGATAACATCCATGTGGGAAAAGAAAGATCCCTTGGGTCTAGGTCAACCAAGGTGCCTCTAAAGGCAATGTCCTTCTTTCTCCCGATGCAAGTTTTCAATCTCTTCTTACCCGTAGCTGGGGTTTCAACATCCATCTATGGGTTTAATCCCCCATGAAGGTTCAAGCTAATCATTCCCTCATGTGTATCTATCCACCAAGCAAGGTCCTGCAGCAATAAGAAGTACGCCCTCCAGGGGTTCATAAGTCACAGGGATCATAGCATGTAAATCACATCCAATAATTAAATTACCCAAGCATGTGCATCAAACCCCCCTTAACCCAGACAAATGCTCAAAGATGTTATGCAATTTGACAATTTAGGTTTGGAGAAGATCTCAGGGTGTCCTATTGAGCTAACCTCTCTTAAGTTTAGGGTGTTTCCCAGGTGAGATCTAGTCCAATTCATGTAAGTGTATGAGGTGGCATGGGGTAAATATTTGGAAATGGGGTGCATGTAATAACAGGGAAATGTAGAGTCTTGCGTGTGGGTGTCTCTGTAGAGGGTGAGTTGCACCTTGTCATAAATGCAATTGTTTCCTAGCCCATTCATTGCCTTTTACTCTTAGCTTTATTTCTTTTGATCTTTTGCTCTTGTGCTTCAAGGAAATAGTTGAGGGCCACTGTCCTGGCTTGATGACCAGAGGTAACAGCGTTATCCACAAACATTTCACAGAAATGAGAAGGTTGGCTCGTGATGAGACCCCCTTTCTCTTGGCTATGCAACCAAGAGCCACTACCCTCACTTGGTGACCAAATAGGTGGTAGTGTCATACCGCTACATGCCCATGGTCATAATAGGTTGGCTCGTGATAAGATTTATCCATCAACTAGTACCTTGAGTGTTTATGTTATCTTATGGGTCCCATTTTCTTACTGAGAATCTTTTCACTGTTTTCTCAGGGATCCCTGGTCGAAGCATCTCGAAGGTTTCAACATTGTCTTTTAACTCTTGCCATCTACCTTTACCCTATGGACCTTTAGCCCCTTCTTCCCATGAGGTAAGGTACAACCCTCCCTAGTGTAGCAAATCCCAATGCCCAAACAAGGATAGGGGAGATGAAAGGAATAAAGATGGAAAGTGGTAAGTATGGAGGGAACGGACGATGAATTTTCACACATCCACCCAGTAACAACCCATCCTAAAGGGAAATCAACTTACTAGGGCACCATGTCACCTTCCAGGTATGAACGAGGCAAAGAGCATAATTTCAAAGAAAACGTCGTGAAATGAAGAAGGATTTAATACAACATATTCTAGTGCTTCAAAAATCAGAGTGATACATACCATGATACTCGGACTCATTACCTCATGAAGCAGTACTACTTCAGGACCAGGCTGGTGTGATGGATATTGTTGTTGGTGATAAGTGGACTGCACTGAAGAAAAGAGGGGCCCTCCGGGGCCATGCTTAAGTCGTCTGGCTCTCGGTACTCCATGTCTAGGACCTGTGAGATTTGAGACATGATCTCCTTAGTTATCCCTAATCTAGGGGATAACATCTGGCTCCAACTCGAGGACATGTGCTCACTGTAGAGTGCATGAGAACCTCAGCATATCTTGTATGGCCTATGCCTACTAAATATCATCAAAAGATATCAGTAATCCCTAGGGTGGTGATATCACCCCTCGTTCATATATGATAAAATAAACAAATAAGAGCATCTCCAGTCTAGCATATGATTATGAGCATACATATATACATAATGAATCAAGACATTATGAAAATGCAACTACAACTATGCTATCATGATATGCAAATGGTATATACAATGGATGCAAATGCCTACCTACCTCTACTTACCTGTTGGTTAAATGCTAGGTGTAGTCATATAACCAATGAAACCATCCTAGCAATACCTCATAATACCTACATTTGTGCTTCATCAGAAACCAAAACAATGACAAGTTAAGCACAAAAATAACATGAGTTAGAGCATGCATTATATCATAGGAAATCGTAAAGTCTAGCTCATGGAGGCGGGAGGGAGGGACAAAATTATCGCAAATCATACTTCTAGAAACATGCTCAATCCATCTCATAAAAGGATCGTGAAAGGTCGAAGACACAAAAGGCTGGCTCAAAAATTCTGAAGGTTGACTACCTTGGACGTCATCAATCCCCGAAGTCTGAGAAGGGACTATCAAGAATCTAGAGGATGATTGACAATTTTTTAAGGGAAAGTTGAAAGACTGAGATATTAAACTTCTTCTCAAGGTATTCAACCTACCATTGAATTCTAAAAGAAGGCTCTACCCCATAGAAAACTTAGGACAAGGGACATGTTTACCAACTGCATCCATAGTGACATAACGAGGTAAAGTAATCGAAGGGAGCTGGAAAACCTTGTCACAAGTATCCTGCTTTAGGAAAGCAACGTCCTTACCCTTATCAAGATATGAGCACAACGGTGGTTGATAATATTATTCATAGAATAAATCCAAGTGCTCAAAGGAATACTCATCAAAATCCTCAAGGTATGACCAAAAATCATCAAGAGAACATAGAACTAGGTCACCCTTGGGTGCTTGGAAAACATATGTAACTATGTCATCTCTTTGTTGCCAAATATCAAAATTAGTAGTAACCTCATATGATAGTTGTAAAGGAAACATTTGGAAATAACCCTCAGTGTCGTAAATGGTATCCACATTATACCTAGTCACATCCCATTTACATTTCTCAACATGTATGAACTCATCAATATTATCAATCGTGTCATTACCTTTATCATAACACGAAGGGCTTAAAACATCCAAGGGCTCCTCTAACACTTCTTCATTTTCTAAATCACAAAACAAAGCATCTTCAAAATCTTGGAAAGGGAAACAACTCACCGTATTCATTTCTTCCTGTGCAGGAGCGTCGAAGACTTGGATGAATTCATCAAATGAAAGAGCAAGCATCAGTGCCTCGTCCTCATGACTTTCCCCTACATCTTCAACTTCATAATACGAAGCGTCTAGCTCGTTCAAGGATTCCCTTTCTTCTTTACCTTCTAAATCATAGAATAGGGTATCATCAAAAACCTGAAAAGGAAAGTGACCAACCTCATCCTCTTCTTTTTGTGCAGGAGGAATAGGATTTCGGATGGCTTTATCAGAGGGACGAGCACACATTAATACTTCATCATCATGTTTGATATTTTCAGGCTCTCACTCTTCAACCAAGTCCTCATTATCCTCAGTAAAATCATGAGTAAATTCTTGCTCTTCCTCATGGGATTGGTAACCTTCATTAGGATCCCTCTCCTCAACCTCTTGTTGGTCAATGACTTGTTCCCATCTTTCCTGGAATATACTAACGAAGATCTCAAGGGAAGTTAATCTCTCCAGACTAAGAGTATCTGGCGTATCTTTAGGGTCATCAACTTTGATTTCTAGAGTAAAGAGGTGTCTCCCTTGAATAAGGAGATATTTGCCTTGATTTGTATAGCCATGTGATAAGATTCTTGGATTGTTCTTGGCGCTTTTTCACCGAGGAGAAATCCTAATTTCATTAATAGTGCATTGGTATAGAGGTAAACGAGGTACTTGTCTTCAGGATGATGGCTTCTAGGAATTTGTTGTAGCAAAATCTCAAACCTGGTATGGAATTCCTTGACAATCTCAGTCTTAGTTTGTTTCATGTATTCGAGTATTTTTATTAACATGTGGATATCTTCTAATTTAATACCCCATTTCTAGAGAAAGGTTTCTTCTAACTGGTCCATAGATGTGATGCTAGCATCAAGGAGATCATCATACCATTTCCTAGCATTGCCATGAAGAGTGGCAGAGAAAAGTGTTGATATTATGGTAGTTGCGGGAGGTATTTACCTCCACGTGTAAACTTGACGAGAATAAAATATTCCGAGAAGCAAGAAGAAACCCTAATTAGTTGGCTAATAACCCTAGAAGACAAGTCGGCTCAAGAGGATAATTTGTATTAGGTTATTAGCCTCCAAGAGAAGAAATCGACTAAAGGAAATATTATATACTAAGTAAATAGGCACCCAGAATGAGAAGTTGGCCCAGGCAGTTTGCCAGTTTTAGTATAAATACAGGAGGCCAGTCTTCATTCTGGCAGGCATTCTCAGAACTGCAGAAGCATCACTTGTGCGCACTGCAATTGGCCAGTTTGTGCGCAAGTTTGGAGGAGAGTTGTCATTGCAACTGTTGCAGCTAGCAGATTTCGGTTTTGGCCTGGACTCTCTCTTAGTTATGGTTTGGACTCTCTAATCAGCTCTTGTTACTCCTGTTTGGTGCGCTATCCTTGGAGAGCAGTGCGTTATCTTGTTTGGCTATCTAGCCTAGGGCTTGCTTCCGAAATGATTCTCTGTCAAGGTTAAGGTGCTCGGGGGTGGCTTCGGCCTATGGTTAGGTGACAATAGTGATATTTTCTATGGTTAAACGAGCACATCCCTTATATTCTAACAGGTTATGGGCCCACACCTCCTTCATTCAATCTAACCACTGGAAGGGAGCATAGCCATAAGGATACTATTCTCATTGAAGAACTGTCGCTAGGGTTTCTAGTAAGAGCAGTTACCAAAGCATTGTCGCTAAGGTTACTAGTAGGTGCAATTGCAGAAACCCTAATCCTCTCGTTGAGGTACCTTAAGTGAAGGGATTGACCCAATTTCCAAATAGACTAGTGTGCCCTATCCTAGCGCATCTCTTGGTACTCTCAGCAAGCTAAGACATCAAGTTTGAGTTTTTTATCAAATCTAGGGTTGACCAAGTCAAGGAAACCATGACTTACTCTATGAAGTCATAAAACAAGTTAGATGGGGCTTCTAACTTCATAGCATGGAAGACAAGGATTGATCTCATCCTTGCCAAGAATAAAGTGTTGGATATCGTGAAAGGAAAGATTGTGGAACTAGAGTTTGAAAAAGGAAAAGAAAAAGAACCGCAAAACGTTGCATTTATGGAGAAGTTCAAAGACAATGACATCAATGCCATGAGTATCATAGTGGATTCTATAAAAGATCACCTGATACCCTACATCTCCCATCTTGATTCGTCTAAGAAGATGTATGATGCCCTAACAAACTTCTTCTCAGTGAGAAATATTGGACAAGTAATGAGTCTGAAGAATGAGCTCTGTGACATGAAGATGAATGATGATGATAGCATAACATCATACTTTGTGAGAATCTCTCAGTTAAGAGATCAACTACAAGCTATTGAAGAGATCATTTCAGAGAAGGAATTGGTAAACATAGTACTCAATGGTCTTCCCAAGAAATGGGATGCATTTGCCACAAGCATGAACACAAGGAAGGAGTATCCTACATTTGAAGAACTTTGGACTTGTTGTGCACAAGAAGAATCAAGGATCAGTGCAAAAGAGAAACCCCAAAAGAAGTACGATGATCAAGCCTTCACAACAAGGTTCAAGGATTTCGGGAATAAAAAGAAGTTTGGCTCCAGGAAGAAACCAAATCAAGAGAAAGATATGTCAAGAATACAATGCTTCAATTGTCGAAAGTATGGTCACTACAAGAATCATTGTCCCGAGTTAAAGAAAATGAAGGAATCACACTAAGCATCAATTGTCGAAGAAAGGGAACCCTCAAAAAAAGCCAAGAAGGACAAAACAGACTTCTTCTTCTAAGACAAGGTAACAATACTCTTCATAGTTCTTGTACATATCTTGCATATCTTTTTCCTAGAAGATAATATGTTCTAAGAGAAACTATACCTATGGAAGAACAACAAGATAACGATTGCTATCACAATGAATACAAGTCAAGCAATACACATGAAAGGATGAAGTACATAAGTAACAGCCACAAGATAAGCCAAAATCAAAATCAATCTTGAAGAAACCTAGAAGAAGTAAAAGACAGAAAGAAGTCAGCAATCAAGAGGAAATTGGAAAAAGACTTATGACACTTTGCAGAAGGCAATAAGGATGCAGACGGAAGCGTGGGCTCTCTTAGTTGGAGGGAGATGATTACAGAATTCCAAAAGATGAACATGCACTCATGCATGAATCAAGGATTAGGAGGGAGATAATCCTAAATAATATGATCCACTGAAGATGATGAAGTATCTATCCATGTTCCTATCAATGGTAGCAACCATGAAGAGGAGCACGTGTTCAGTTTGACTTTAGAAGAAGTCTTCTTCGAAAAGAAGCCTTAAAGTATCCCTGGTTGTCCATCCACATCCATGATCCTATGATGAAAGAAAGAAGTTGGAATCTTCAGGGCATGGAATCTATAGAAAACTCCA
>ML785268.1:262635-272923 GCA_009831015.1 Picea engelmannii
ATTTCAGACCTCTTGTCTCCAAGGACAAGTTGTGATGAAAATGAATGTCACTTTCTGCTTATTTATACAAAATTTAACCTAAAATTAATTTCAGTTCATAATTACTGGGCTGACCTGGCCACTTTTTTACACAAATTAAATCTGGACAAAATAAAATTAATTTGCATCTAAAAATCACTACAGAGGTGACATCATACCCCTCTAGGGTGACGTTGAGCCCCAAGTATGGAACACTGGGCAGGGAAGGTGAAATGTGTTTATGATTTGCAGCATCGTGTGACATTCTCTACGTCGTTCTCCTATGGAATAAGTTGAGACGATCTGTGAGAGAGCCCATGTGTTGGGTGTGCCCATGTGATGGGTGTGAGTCAGACTCTGGACTGAGTTGTGATGACGTGTGGTCTCTTGTCTACTCTAGACTAAGTTGAGATGACTTGAGATGGTCTCCTGCCTTGTACTCCTCTAGACCAAGTTGAGTCGGCTTGAGATGGTCTCCTGCCTTGTATTCCTATGGACTTAGTTGAGTCGGCTTGAGATGGCTCTCCAGATGGTACTCCTGTGGACTCAGTTGAGTGATCTGTTGAGAGTGACGTCCCTATGGGTGAGCACAGGTGGGCGTGTCCCTAGTGGATGAGCACTAGAGGATGTGTGAGATCCCTTGCTATATTGTCAAACAGTGAAACTTTGGTAAAACCCTAATTATGTTGTAAAGGGTGAAAGTCGGCCCCACCATGTAAGAGATAATTAATATTGTGTAATTATTAATTATATTATTAAGTTGTACAGGTAGGCCCTGTTATCCCCCACTTTAGGGATAACTAAGGAGATCATGTCTCGAGGCCCACAGGTCCTAGACATGGAATACCGAGAGCCAGATCGACTTGAGCATGGCCCAGAAGGGCCCATCTTTTCATTCTTCAATGCCTCCACTTTGTCAGCAACAGCAGCATCCGTCACCTCGGCCAGGTCCTGTAGCAAAAAAGGATCTTGCTCCATAAGGTAATGAGTCTGGGTATCATGGTATGTGTGACTATGATCCTCAAAACCTTTGAATATGTGCATTCAATTATTTTTGTTTCTAACGACTGCTTGGATCTTATACCTATCCACTTGACCATATCTGGGGGGAATGACAGGATTCCCTAGTAAGCTTGTGCCCATAGGTTTTGAGTTGCCACTGGGGGGATTCATGAGAAGCCATCGTCATCTTCCACCATACTTACCACTTTTCATCCTTTTCCCACTCATCCATCCCATTACATTGGTCTGGGCATTGGGTTGGTCAAATATTTAAGGGTTGCACCTTACCTTGTGGGAAGAAGGGGCTAAAGGCCCAGAGGGTAAAAGTAGCTGGCAAAAGATAGAAGCCAAAGAATGAAACCTCGAGATGCTTCGCCCAAGGATCCCCGAGAAAGCAGTAAAAGGCTTCTCAGCAAGAAACATAGGGACCCATAAAAAATAATAAAACAAGACCTAGTTAGAGGATAGGGGGTCTCATCACGAGATAGCCTGTTAGGTCCAAGGGCATGTAGCGATATGACACTACCAGCAGTCGGTCACCACGCCAGGGTAGTGGATTTTGGTGGCATAGCCAACAGAAAGGGGGTCTCATCACGAGCCAGCCTTCTCATTTCCGTGAAATGCTTGTGGGTAACATTGCCACCACTGGTCACCATGCCAGGGCAGTGTCCCCTGACTAACTTCTTGAAAGAAAAAACAATAATAATAAAGATAAAAGGCATGAATGGGCTTGGAAACATTTGCATCCATGACAGGTGCAGATCACCCTCTACAAAGGCACCCATAGGTAAGCCATGCATTTCCCTGTTATCACTGCACCCCTTGCCCAAACATCCCTTATCCACTTCATCCACTCACATGGCTTGGATTTGATTTCTCCCGAAAACAACCCACATACAGTGAGCATTAGCACAATACAACACCCTAGCGCTTCCTCCAAACGTGGCTTGTAGATTAGTATAATGTCTTTGAGCACTTGTCCAAGTGAAGGAGGTTTTATGCACATGTTTAATAAAATTGATGATTAGATGTGATTGACATTGTTATGATCCCTGTGACTTATGATCCCATGGAGGACATATTTGTTGATGTTTCAGGACCATACCCGATGGCAAGTACCCAGATGGACAAGTACGCATGGGGAGATGATTAGTTCGGACCTCCATGGTGGTGAAAGCCCACCAGATGGATGTTGAGACCCCAGCAAGAGGCAGAGACAGATCAAAGGGTTGCACTAGAGAAGAGGAGGATGTTCCACCAGAGGCAGCTTGACAGAGCCTTACTCAGGGGGGTTGTTCCTTTTCCACCAGGACGTTGGCCTTGGAAGGCCCATGACATCACCCAGGACATCTTATGACATCATCCAGCACTATGGAGGTTTTGGGAGGCAGTTATGTGCCAAAGTGGCACGTGTGGAATGTTCCTGAGGCCCAAGAAGGCCAAACGTTTTGCCCCAGGAGGCCAACGTTGCCCTAAAAGTGGCTAACGTCACCCTAAAATGGCATGACGTCTTCATCTTTGCTTGATTTAGGGTTTGATTTTGACATTTAATGTAAAAATAGTATTATTATGTATTTTTGGCCATGTCGGCCTTTTGTGACCTAAAAATAAAATTAAGGTCATTGTTATTGTATCAATAGAGAGCTAAAACTTTCTTTTTCTCATCATCTTTCACTCACACTTGTGTGAGATCTGAAATTTGCGCCCTTCTAGGGTTTTTGGCTGAAATTTGCTAGTGAGCACTTGTTGAAGGAGGCTTATTTTGGTTATCTTTGGCATTTTTCTTTGTGGAAGGTTTAGAACTAGGGTTTGGCTTGATGAATGCTTGGTAAATGTACATGAATTTCTGCAATCCTTCCCTTACTTGAATGATTATAGTGTTTTACTTGCATTTTGTTAATGAAATCGCTGGAATAAACCCAATAAGCACATGTTGGTGTCCTTATTTTAATTCCCTACTAGATTATGCTTATCTATTGAAGACATTGCTAGAGACTTGTCATTGCAACACCCTATCATTTGCGCTTCACCCTAGTCGTTTTTACTTTGTTATTGAGCTAAATAAGGAGGAAAACATGCTAAGGCCGAGGGTTGCCTACACCTTAGTAAGTCGTTTTCCCCTAGAGTTTGATGGTTGAAGCCTTGGCTTACCAACACTTCACCATCAAATTCCTCGTCTTTGGCCACACTATTATCATATTGTTCCTTCAACTCTTGCCACTACTTTGACTCCATTTTCCCTATGAATGCACTGATCTAAGACTTCTTGTTTGAGTGCTTTGATCACAAACTTCAAACATCCAATATCTTTGAACAACTACTAACACCTCCTAACCCTAGTGTAGATTTGACCTGTTAACTTTGTTGTTGCTATTATTCTTTGAGTTATAGTTATACTTTGCAGCATTTTCTAAGCAATTGAAAGATTGACTAATGCTTGGTATTATCTGCTTCTGATGAATGTTGATGTTATGATATTGATGATTAAATCGTTCTTGCTCATTCTGAAGCATTTATTGTGAAGTATCTTATTGTGTTAATTGCTACCATACATTTTGCTTACTTCGTCAATATATTAGTCAATTGATTTATTTGAGAAAGACCTTGATTATATGAAGTATTAACCAGCAAGTGACCTTGCAAATATAGTTTTCATGTTGCTTTGTTCCAGGCAGGTACATTTCTGGTTATTATTATTATCTTTATTGGTTGTTTAGCCTAACTTTCTGATCGGTGGTGACTTGGGAGAGAGAAACCTTTACTTGGCCTAAATCCTTTGCCTTCTCAAAACCCCAGATCACCAGGGACGTCTCCCCTGGGCCTACCACTCTAAATAAAAAGAGATATCATGTTGAGGTGACAGTGATAGGATAGTCTCTCGTTATGTCAATTTGTCCCATTTTACCTTTCTCTCGTTACGTCAATTTGTCCCCTTTTACCTTTCCTATCTTTCAAAGTACAAATTGTGCGATAACAGGCCCTATTGTGCCAATAGACAAATCATTTGATGTGATAGGTTTTTGTATAAATAAGAGATAGATCCCCATTGTGGATCATATCTCTCACAAACTCAACGCATGGTCTGAAATTATGAGGACTGCAGCTCGCACTTTTCTAGGAGCTAGTTTTATCAGTCTTAGAAGCACCCTCTTGTGTGCTAGGTTTTGGTGGTGGATGGTGGATCTTCTCTTGGCAGTATAGCAAAGGATTGTTGGCTTTTTCCCTTGATTGAGAAGGGTTTTCCCATGATATTTATGGTGTCTTTTGTGCATGGTTATTCTTCTTGTGATCTTGGTTTACTGCAGCTTGTGTATTGTTGTTGCAGTGGTTATGGTTCAGTTAATGCTAAATTGAAATAAACTACATATGCATCAGCTTAACCATTAAAATTCAACATGGTATTAGAGAAGTTCTTGAAGATGATCATGTGCACAGTGAAAGAAGGCATCCGTGAACAGTTAAAAGTTGTTAGAACCCTTGTCGTTGGTATAAAGAGAGGGTCGGACCTCTCCCTTAATTATGTAGTGAAGTTTAAAGGCTGGCCGCATGCATATTAGCCTGGGTCAAGCCCTGTTTAAAGTCTTAAAAGAGACCACGGTGTTTGCACCCAATTCGTCACTAGGTGAGCAAATAAAGGGTGCTTACATGCCCAGTTGGGTCTTGCTGAGCATGACAGCTGTAGAGGAAAGGGTTAGAGAAATAAAAACAAAACTATAAACAAGAATTAAATTAAAACAAACTAAAACTATGAGCATATGGAAAAATAAATAACAAAGACAACAAGACCAATATCACCAATGTTTTTAGGCTGATCAATTGATGAAATCCAAAGCACAATGAAGAAAGGGAACTGTGGTTCCTTCTTCCTCCAATGGAAGTCTCTTGTGCCCTCACAAACTTGCTCTCCTTACAATAAGAAAATGAGAATGATGGTGAAAGAACTCCAAGCACATTCACTCAATGGAGAGGTGAATGTCTCAATGAAATGGTGCTAATGTGTTATTGTTAAGGAGTGAGTCCTTAAAACAATCTAAGCAGCATAACATTACATGAAATTCCTTGAGAAAATGATGTTTCCTCATGGCTTTTTATAACATAGCATTGGGTGATTATGTAACTCCTTTAAGGTGTGAAAAGGGACTCTTTAGGGCTTAATTAGGTCTTTGACCAGCCTACCATGCGGATTCAACTCAGATTTGGGAGTCAAATCGGCTTGGGATCTGATCCATTAGTGGTTGGGAGGCCGACCAATTCCATAAATGCGTCGTTTAGCAGGTGCGCGGGTTTTTGCGCCAACAGCCGCGCGTCGTGCGCGCATGCGCGCATTGTACATTCATGTTCCACGCCTATGCGCGCGCACCCAATTTTTGTAAAGCGCCCTTCAATTTTTGTTACTTTGCATAGTTTTTTACCCTTTTGCAATGCTGTGAAATTAATTCAGTGCCATGAATGACTTCATTCCTGTTTTGACGATGCTGAGTTCTTGTCGCCATGTGCGGACGAAATTTCAGTGATAACAGATGCCCCCTGATGGATGAGGTTAGGAGCATACGTATAGCCGAAATCCATCAATGTTTCTTTTACTGAGAATGGTGTTGTAAGAGAGAGAAATAGTGAGACCGTTCAGAGCGATTCGTTGGAGAAGAAAGGAACCGGTAGAACCCGACCTTCCATAAGGTGCGTAACAATATACAATTGTGTACAAACGAGGCGGGCATGCCCCATGCTCGTGTTATGTAACTCTGACAAAAGATGACGGAAGTGTTGGTGTAGATGACTGCAGCGCCCTCGGGGGCGGTATTAATAAAGGCAGAAGACAATTCTGCAAAGGAATATACTTTGAATGACAGGTAATGATCGCGGTAATAAGCAGCGACGGTGATGTGGGCATTAAGGGCCCTACCAAGTTCAGAGGTTTTCGACAAATGTTGAAAATAACTGCAATAGTCGCAAAGTAAGACCCACCATAACATGAGAAAGTGTTGGCGTCGAATGTCATGGGGACCAACGACAGTAGGGAGCAATGGTGTTTCACCCTGTGCCGTCTGAGATCTCTCATTAAATGAAGAATGAGAATCAAGATACTGTCACCCTTCTGGAAAAAGTGTGTTGTTGTCGACAAAAGGGAAACGCGACTCCCAGAAGCAAAGGGCTTCATAGAATCTACTGAGATGAGGAAGTGGCAGAGGTGCATAGACGAAGTCAAGAAGTGGAAAGACTCAAGACTGCCCTTGGGTGGAGGATGTATGAGCTGGAAAAGTGGCCGCAACCGTGAACAAGGTCGAGTGTCAGCGGGACGACAAGACTAGTGATAAGTTGTGCCAGAGGCAGGGCAAGGTGAACAAATTCAGAGGGTAGAGCTAAATGATCTATATAGTGCTCTGAATATATGGACGATGCCGGCAAGAGGAGATGAGAAGAAATGCTCCAACCAAGGGTGACATGGGTTGCGTTTGGCCAAAAAAGGAAGCAAGTCGCCTACGGTGAAGACAAAGTGTAATGACTGAAAATAAAGGCGTTTGTACAATAAATAATGAATAATTTGGGAAAAATGTACAAATACAGAAACGGGTGCCCCAGTGTGAAACGAGTGCCCCAGGGAGGGCAGAAATTTCTTGGAAAACAGATGAAGGCTGGGGGGGCCCATTGGTGAGTTTTTGTATGAGGTAGGTGAAATGAAGATAGGTTCGCAGATGGGAAAACTAATGGTGGATGAAATGGAAGGTTCATGATCCTGCGGAGGTGCAGGTAAAAAGAATAGAACCATAAAGAGATGTTCTGGGAGTCCATATGGGAAGCTAGCAAAAATGAGGAGAATGAGTATGTGGTTGATGCGCATCATGATGAAAGACTATCGGGACTCCCATCCCTAAAGGGTAATGAAGAACAGCATGAGTGTCAAAAGTGCCAAAAGGTGCTATGAATGGGACAACTCATGTGGGTGAGAATGCTACCGGGTTACAGCACCGAAGATGCAAAATGGAGGTGTGGGTACTGCAGAGTCGGGAATGAGGATCCTAAAGGCAAATATCAGAGGGTGTGACTGGAAAATGTAAATGCAGTACAACGGGGGAAGACTACATGCCAATGCTAAAGATATACCTGAAGGGATGATGTTGATGCCCGATGAGCAAGTACCTGCGCACATAACAACCAAATACCCAAAGTGAACAATATCTGAAGAGAATCAAAAGATATGAGCATGTATTTGACAAATGTGACAATGCGCGTGCATACCTGACCATGATATGAAAAAAAGGCGCCCCGGGGGCTCAGGATGAAAAGTGACCCAGGGACGGCTATGATGTAGGCGGCGGGATGTTGATCCCATGGCTGAAGACGGTTTGAAAAATGGACACATTGGGCTCCCGAAATGTTGAGTGGAAGTTTGGCAAAAGGCCTATATATAGTTGTAGGGCCCACATTGCCACCTCATTTGTACCTGCTGCTACAGTGATTGGACGAGAAGATTGCAGAGGAGATTTGGAGTTTCAGGGAGCACGAGGTATTCGATCGACAGTGTGCGAGTATCAGGTTAGTGGTCTGATCATCCTGCATAGAAATAGGTTTCCAATTTTTGGGCAGGGTAGGTATCGGGGGTTGTATAGAGGGTTTGAGGGAATTTTTTGTCCACCGAATAAACGCGCATGGGGGCTCGTGAGGGGGAATTTAAGGTGCGCCCTAGGGGCGCGTCTGTGAGGTGGACAGGCGCGCATTAGGTGGAAAGTCGCGCTCTTGAGCGCGGCTGTAAGTTTGGACAGGCGCGCTCGAGAGCGCGCCTGTGTAATGAACAGGCGCGCTTATATGCGCGCATGTGTAGTGAACAGGCGCGCATATGTGCGCGCCTGTGGGTGAAAAAACCACGCCTGTGAGGCAAGGTTTAAAGGGTAAAAAATGAGTCTTTTTGATGCATTTGATGGTTGCATATGTTGATATAGGACTCGGTGTTGTGTGCAGGTGGCTAGCAGTGACTATGGTTGTTCGGTGGCGTGAGCGAGACTGGTCACAGTTACGAGATGCGGTGGCCAATGCAGGGCCTGAGGTGCAAGCGACTTTAGCAACCTATGGGTTGCTAAAGTTCTTTGAGTGCCCGTTGATACGGGCACAGGAGTACTTACTCCAGTTCCTGCTCCGGATGTGGAGTCCGGATCTTCACTACTTCCTCGTGCAAGGAGAGCAGATCCCCTTCACTGCGGTGGAGGATGTCTATTTTTTGACGGGGCTCCCCTTCCGAGGAACGCCTCTGCCGGCAGAGCCGATGCTGTCGAGGGATACACCCCTGTCGGAGATCGCCGAGCGATATTGCTCAGGCGAGAACTACATGTCTGGGACTGTAGTGAGTGTTAGTGGTCTAGATTCCCTGGCGCATCGTTGCATAGCGGCGATGATTGTTCGTGTGTATGGGTCACTGGCGACCCAACGGATTAGTGGTGGCCAGCTGTTGGTGCTGTAGAGGGTGGTGGTGGACCGTGAGCGGTTTGCATGGGGACTGACGCTACATGCGCGGATGATCGCGCAGTTGGATCGATTCAGTCCATCGGTACAGGAGAGTTCGCCTTTGGCTCGATCCTAGTAGCCTGGTTCTTGGAGAGGGTGTCCATGTTGCGCCCGAGGGTTCTTCTAGAGGCGCCAGGGGCACGAGAGCCGCGTTTGAGGCGGTGGTCATCAATTTTGGTTCGCCACGGTGGTGGCGAAGGTGGCCATTATTTTACAGTGCAGGCAGCACAGATATGGCGACAGATGCCGCAAGTGATACTTCGATACCCCTATGCTGGGGTTGACTTCCGGGAGGATCCGGACATGGTGTTGCCTCCTGGGGAGGTATTTGACCATCGAGGTATGTTGAGTTTGTGTATGTTTTTTTTATTATTATTTATGTTATCTTTTGATATACCAGTTCATATGTGATATAGACGTTGATACGATCATTTGTTTGTTGTTTTGTGCATGTGCAGATGTGGCACCTCGCAGGCACGAGGTGGAGTTGCAGAGAGCGTCGGTTCAGCGAGAGCCGGAGAGACTGCCGCGTGGAGAGAGGCGTCGGCGGGATGAGGCTGCAGGGCGACCAGCCGAGCCCGAGAGGGCAGCGAGGAGGCGTTGGTTCGACGATCCTGGTGCAGGGCCGTCACATGCTCCTCCGGCGGCAGCCGGAGTAGATTTTGATGATATACGTCGTCGTCTGGAGACGGTATTACAAGACGTGCCTGAGGGCATGTGGATCCGCATCCAGGACGAGGGGTTCCTGGAACAGTGTATAGGAGTACTGCCACCATGGCGGAGTATAGTGCGACGAGCATCTGTGCTCGCCGCGATGACGAGTGGACGCCTGCCGCCGGGGCAGGAGGGTCCTGTGGGTGTTCCACCACCATCGCCTGGGGCAGGTTGGGGTGGGCCACCACCTCCTCCTGAGGGAGGAGCAGGTGGGGGTGTGATAGAGGGACCCTGATTTATGATGTATACTTTTTTATTGTATATAGGCTGGTGAGCCAAGTTTTGTACCGAGGGATTATGATAGCCTGCAGGCACATGTATTTTGTGTATGTAAACAGTCGGATGGCCGGGGAGGCCTTGATATATATATGAGTATACATATTTTTTGAGATCCTGATGTTGTCTACATGTATTTTTGTTGATGATGATGATGTCTATTTTATCTATATGTTGTGACAGGATGTATGAGATGTTTATGTATGTGTAGCTTGATGTGATATATGCCAATCTAACACCATGTTAGCTATTTCATCTGTTGTTTGATTCAATTGTCTTGGAATATGTGTAAATGTAATGGAATCAAAATGTCGAGATAATAATCTAACCTGCAGGTATTTGCGAAAGAGGCACGGATCGCGTACACGGTAAACATTGTTGAGCTGGAGAACGACTAGTTGAGAGTCGAGGAAGACACTAAGGTTACAAATATGATGACTCTGGGCATCGGCCAGGAGGCCAATGACCGCAGTGTATTCGGCTTGGTTGTTGGTTGTTGGTCCCAAACAGATGCCGCTTGAATGTAGCATTTCATGTGAGGGGGTATATAAAGCCCAAGCCGCCGAAGCGAGATTTTGTGTCCAACGGCTAGCGCCGTCGGCATACTCAATGTGGTAGGTTGGTGGAGGAAGCATCTATCAATAGCACAAAGGATAGTTTAGACGAGAGGGTAGGAGAAAAAAGATTAAAAACACTAAACAAGAAAAAATAACCTAAAGTAGAATGACTACTTCTAAGCATAAAATTTCTTGAGGTATAACCCATTGACGGGTTCCTTGAG
>ML785268.1:273535-287515 GCA_009831015.1 Picea engelmannii
TTGTTCACTGCCTCGACCTGTCCGTTTGACTGAGGGTAATATGGTGAGGCAAACTCGTGAGAGAAGCCTAACCGAGATGAGAGTTCAACGAAGATCTCATTCTCGAAGTGTTTCCCATGGTCGGAAACAAGTTGGAGTGGTACTCCAAACCGGGATATAACGTGGTTAAAGAAGAAGCGCGCTGCAGTGTCAGCGGTGTTGTTGAAAGTGGGCATAGCTTCGGCCCATTTGGTGAAGTAATCAACGGCGACAACAATGTATTTGTGACCATTGCTGGAGGGGGGATTACAAGTCATAAAGTCGATGCCCCATTTACAAAAGGGGTCGGCCGTAATGACAGGGTGAAGAAGAGCGGGGGGAGCATGGGCTTTGTTGGCATAGAGTTGACATTGCTCACATCGTTTCACGACATGAATGCAATCGTGAAATAAGGTAGGACAAAAGTAACCGGCTCGGATAATCTTTTGAGCCGTGGAGATACCCGAAAGATGGCCCCCACATGCGCCGCTGTGGCAGTCATTTCAGACTCTGTCGGTCTCGTCAATAGTCAGGCAACGACGGAGAATGGTGTCAACGCCCCGCCGATATAGGATGTCTCCGATGAGGAGATAGCGTGGGGCCTGATGGAGAATACGCCGACGATCATCTCGCGATAGATGGTTACCGAACTTTTGAGTTCGTAGGTAGACAAGAAGGTCTCCATACCAAGAATCATCTGAGGCGATGTAAAAGAGATGTTCGTCAGGAAAGTCGGTGTTGACGGGGGGACTAGTGATGTCAGAGGGAAGGGTCGTGACAAGTTCGGCGAGAACGAGGGCCTTCTTACTCTTAGGTGTTGAGAACTCGAGGTCGTATTCCTGAAGGATAACAATCCATCGAGCGAATTTTCCGTTGACTTGGCGACGGCTGAGAAAATATTGCATAGGGTTTGAATCTGCGACGACCTTCGTGGTGCGAATCAGAATGTAATGGCGCAGTTTCTGGACTGCGAGGACAACTGCAAGAGCAAGTTTCTCTTCGTGTTTGTACTTCAAGGGTGGTCCTGAGAGGTTCTTACTAACGTAGTAAATGGCATGTTCACGATTGTCATCTCCGCGCTGGACGAGGACGTCGGCTACTGATACAACTGATGATGATACGTAGAGGATGTAGTCGTGATTATAGTCAGGTGCACTAATTAAAGGTGCATTTGAAAGCGCTTCTTTGAGATCGTCAAACGACTATTGGGCATAGTCGTCCCAGTGAAAGGGGATGTCGTGACGAAGTAAGCGAAGGAAACCATGTGCGCGTATGGCGTAATCTAGAACAAAGCGTCTGAGGAAGTTAGCTTTGCCCTGTAGACTCTGCAGTTGTCGTAAATTCTGAGGAAGTGGAATTTCGGTGATGGCTTTGACTTTGAGGGGGTCCACGGTAATACCGCTTTGGGAAATGATAAAACCGAGGAGGCGCCCGGCGGTGACACAGAACACACACTTGAGGGGGTTCAAGCGGATGTTGTACTGACGACACCGTTGAAAGATGATTCGTAAATCATCGAGATGTTGGGTGCATTTCTTGGATCGAGCTGTGAGGTCGTCCAAGTAGGCGAGGATGATTGCAGCCAGATCATGAAAGATGTATGTCATGGCCCGCTGGAAAGTTGCGCCAGCGTTTTTTAAGCCAAAAGGCATGACACGATATGCGAAGGTACCCCATGGGGTGATGAATGCAGATTTGTACTGATCGAATGGATGGATTTGAATTTGGTTATAGCCAGAGAATCAGTCCATAAAGGAGAGAGCCTCGTGGCCAGCGCAATCGTCGATAATTTGATCGATGAAAGGCGTTGGAAAATTGTCTTTTGGACATGCGTTATTGAGATCGCGAAAGTCTGTGCAGACGCAAATAGTGCCCTGTTTTTTATCAACGGGTACAGGGTTGGAAACCCATGAAGTGTAAGCGATGGGGTAAATAAACCCGAATGTACGTAATTTATCGATTTCGGCTTTGATAGTCGCGGCCTTAGATGGGTGTAGCGGTCGTTGTTTCTGGCGAACTGGTGTGATGTATGGCCAGGTGTCGATGCGATGTTCGACAATAGATGGGTCGAGGCTAGGCATCTCCGTGTATGACCAGGCGAAGATATCCCTGTATTCCTGGAAGAAGGCTTTGTATGCGGCGATTTCCTGTGGAGTGCAAGCGGCTCCAATGATGATTTCTTCGACGATGTCATTTTTAATGGAAATGTCGATTTTGATGGTGGGGGAGATATTAGCCAGATTACCTTCTTCAAAGGCGTCAGGGGCAGGAATGGGATTGTTGAACCAATCAATAGGCCCGGACGGGATAAAATCTTTGGTCTCGACCGCGTAAACGGAGTTTTGGTTAGAAGGCATGAGGGCTTCCTGTGGAAGGAAGAGTGCACGATGATGTAGTGCGTCCCAGGGAGAGTCTGGGTGTTGTAGCTCTTCCAGTATTTCTTCGTCGCATTGGAAACGACGGGAATATAATGGATCGTGAGGAGTGATCTCTGTGATAGTGTGATTTCCCCCTGCTGAAGAACCAGAGGGGGTAATGCTAGGAGATGATGAGGTTTCACTCGACATAAACCATATGTTGAAATACTGAGGGGTACCCGTGGTGGTGGGATGGATAGTGTCCATAGGGGGATGAACAGGAGAGTTGGGGGGGTTGCGGGGTAAATCCTCAGAGAGGTCATGTAAAAACCATGGAGGCGTTGGGAGTGTCTCGGGTTCTGGAGAAATGATATGGAGATCCTCGAGTGACGAAGGAATGTCAATTACCACCGTTGCGGGTTGGTGACGCGGGGTCAATTGACGTTGCATGTATGTGAGGATCATCGGACACTGGTATGTAAAGTGAGTCAATGAATCGCAGAGAGAGCAAGGGCATCTCATACGTTCATTGATTGTAGTGGTGACATAGCAAATGTCAGTGATGTTGGATGAGGACGTAGCAGGGCGTGGGTTGTTCTGGACGTTCTAGCGTACCGCCGCTAATGTCTGTCGAAAGTGTGGCAGTGTTGGGAAGTGATGGGTATAATGGCCATATTCGGAACAGATGGCACACGCGAATTTGGTCCTCAACCCTTTACTACTGGAAGGTTGGGTGGTAGTAGTATTAGCAGTAGTAATGGGTGTTGTGGGAGTTTGATTGAGTGGAATCAAATTCCGTAATTCAGGTAGGGATGGGCAATTGTTGGTTTGGTGACCCTCTTTCTCACAAAGTGCACAAGGTGGTGGGATGCGTGGAGGAAGTGGAGCTGTGGGCTCCTTCTTCTTCCGCCTGCCCCCAGCTAGAGCAGGGGGGGTAGGGAGTATGGGGGTAGTGGGGGTGAGGACAGGAATCGTCATTGGGAGACCTTCCTGTGGGGGAAGGGATGGGCAAGGGACCATCTCAGGTGGATGTAAATACCAAACTGGAATTGCTAACACCATATTGGGTAGTGTGAGCGTGGCGGCTACCTGAAAAGCTTCTATACCTGGTGGGGGGTAAAAGAAGGGAATTTGAGTGAGAGGTGGGGGAAGTGTCTCCCAAACGGGATTACTCCCTTGGGGGGATGTGGATTCGTGGACTGTTGAGGTCAACGATTGCGCAGGAG
This sequence comes from Picea engelmannii, assembly GCA_009831015.1. Taxonomy (NCBI): domain Eukaryota; kingdom Viridiplantae; phylum Streptophyta; class Pinopsida; order Pinales; family Pinaceae; genus Picea; species Picea engelmannii. The sequence goes on from ML785268.1 coordinate 277,137, forward strand.
ACTCCGATGGGAGTGGTTCTGCGACTATTGAGACGTCAGGGATGATTGAAGCCTCCTGAGGAAGACGAGCATCCTCCGTGTGAGTTTCTTTAGATGAGACGACGCATACTTGATTAGGGGGAAGGAGTGGTGGTGCTCCATGGTACGTCCCTAACAAGGATGGATCTTTGAAGATCCCAGGACCCATCTCTACGAGTGGGTATGTGTAGTGGTTAGTGTGAATGAGAGGAAGAATGTTATCGAGATTGGCAGATGGGTTTGCCTCATAATATGAGACTTGGTCGATGGTTACAATCTTTCCGTTGTGGGGGAACATGATTGTGCGAAAGACGGATGATGCCACTGCCTTCATAGCATACATGTAGCTACGTCCGAACAAGATATTGTAATCGAGCGGAGCGTCGATAACTTCGATATCAATGAGAACGGTTTTGCCTCCGAGTTCAACGGGGACATTTTGGAAGAGTCCTTCAGGAGATGATGGTCGTCCGTCATAAGCTCTTAATGTGATGGCGGAGGGTATGAGTTCCGGGGAACCCAGTTTCTGCCATAGTGTTTTGGACATGATGCATGTAGATGCACCTTCATCGATGATACACCGATGAACTGTGATGTTTCGTATCTTAACTAGTAGTTGAATAGCGACCAAGGCGGGAAGATGAGGTTCGCTATTGTCAAGATCGAAGGTGATGAGTTGAGTATCGGCAGGGTCGACTGCCCCCAAGGCGGAAAGTAATGATTTCCGTTGTGTGGGACAGGTCTGGAGAACTTCCAAAACTGACATGGCAGCCGGGGATTGTGCTAAGTCGTCAACCAAGCTATAATTATGAGCGGCCCTGGCCTGTGGATTGTGAACATTCCTGCGCAAGGGGATGCGAGGGATGCATAATGGTGGTTCGACGGAAGGGTGAGGGATCACCAACGGGGGTCCCGTCAGTATAGGGTCTGTCTCTGGAGAGATAGGGGTAGACTCAGCTGATGACTGATACTCATGATTGCGTGTTTGCAGAAGAATTTCTTCCTCGCTGGTGAGGAGAATTGTTCACTCTGCTAGATTGTTAGGGTTGTGGTATTGACCCACCTGAGGTGGGGGATGATGCGTGTCCTGTTGAGTGTTTATCACCCCTTGATGTGGGATAGGATTTTGCAGCACGGAGGGAGGGGGTTGTTGCACATATTGTTGTGGTGCCTGTTGAGGGGCAGTTTGTGTAGGGGTATGGGGAAGACTCCCCGAGTCTTTCAACCTTTTGAAATCAGCGATCTAGGGGCAATGGTGAGTGTAATGACCGAACTCGCCACAAAGAGCACAAAGGTGGATGGTTTTAACATTATTTTGCCCTTGGCGTTTGTTGTTGTTGCCCCCTTGGGGGTTTTGGTTCCCTTGGTTCTGGTTTCCCCCAGTGGGTTGGTGTTGTGGGGGTTGATTCCCGCCTTGACCTGGGTTATTGTTATTCATGTTCCGTCCTTTCTTCATGGCATTGTTCGAAGGATGAGTTGGGTTGGTTGTGTTAAAGTGTTCGAAATTTTGATATTGTTGAGCAGCCGACGGTTGAACAAAATTTACCCCCGCATGTGGGTGTGGGGGAGCCATGGGTTGTGGAGGACCTGGAAATGGAAAGTATGGATTTTGTGGTGGTACTGAGCCATAGGGTACGTAGGAAGGCGTAGCGCCTTCACTAGTACTATAAGTTGATGTTGAGGGAGTACCACTAGTGGCTGGAAGAGGTGGATGTATGGGAGGTGCCTGTGGTGGTCCACTGAGAGGTGGAGGTATAGCAACAGGATATGGCTGTTGATAAGGTGGTGGGGGGTAATAAGGAGTGCCCCCATATGCAGGCGGGTATTGGGGTGTTCCATACATCGGTGGTGGTTGGGGTTGTGGACCATGGTGTGTGGTGGCACCTATTAGTCTGTCTGCTGAGTGAGACATCCCAGGTTTGTCTTGGCCAAATGGCACAGGTTTTGGAAGATCAGGGAGTACCGTGTATAAGTACCCTGACTGTGCGTATATAAGGTCATATTGTTGGGCCTTACTAATGGCTTCCTCTTCAGATTGCGGGAAGGTGGAAGCGACATCATTTCCAAGTAGAGAGACAAGTGATCTAAGAAACCAATCAAGGCACTGTTGCTTGGTGGTTTCTACTTTACACAAACTACGTCGCCTACGCCACTCATGAATGTGGTCAGCGATGTGGGTGGCTGAGGTCTATTTGAAGTTAGACAGTAGTTCTAGACCGTTGTCATGGCAGATGGGTAATTGGAAAAATGTCAAGAAGGCTTTGGCCAATGACTCAAAGGTCCCGTGGGACCCAGATTTTTCTTCGACATACCATTTGGCTGATGGGCCAGTAAGTGTGCGTTGAAAAAGTCGTAGTCTGATGGAATCATCCATGATGCTATTAGAAGAACACCATAGATGAAAATTCATGACATGGTTGGCGGGGTCATCCCCCGCCTTTCCTTCAAACTTTGGGATGTCTGAAGGAAGTTTTGTTGGCATTGCAGGCCATGTGGCGTCATGCAATATAGGATCATTGGTCAGCTTGGTGAGATCCGGTATGTTGAGAGAGGCCAAGTATGGCATCTGTAGTGGGGTGGGAATGTTAGTTCCAGCCATATTGTGTTGTGAACCTGACCCTTGATGGGGACTAGATGGGTTGGTGCTTCCTCTTTGAGAGGAAGTGGGTCCTCCGCTCCCGTGTAAAGGAGAGCGAGTGAATGGATGACCTTGGGAATTTGACCCAAGTAAGGTAGAACCAAGCAAAGTTGATCCTAAGATAGTAGCACTCACAGGAGTGTGTGAAGGAGGTATCGATGAGCGGGTACGACCATATACTCCCCCTAAGATAGGAGGGAGGTTGAGCAAGCGTCGTGAACGACGGGGGTTCTGTGGTTCCCCTATGATGTCAGACTAGTTGCGTGACTGTGCGCCGAAAGTGGTGAGATAAATATAGAAACAAGAGTCTTTTGTTGTAACTGTCTACACAATATATATATCAAAGTCAAACTGTGATCAGATGTGCATCATACATAAATGAGAAAGAAGCATATATGTGGGTAAGAGGGTTTTGTCCGCGTGGGGGAATCAAAATAAAGCAAATGCTCGTGTCCTAGAAGACGTAACGTCCTTCCTCTCAAATAGCACTAGACCTTCCAATAGTACTCAACAGTGGAGTCTGAAGTCATCGGCTGAGACACTAGTGAAGGATGAAACAATTGGTTATAATGAGGGGTAGAGGGGGCATATCCCGAAAGAGCTGGCGATATTTCCCAATAGCCACACAAAATCCAATCAAGGTGCAATTGCAACCCACAATCGCCACCTGGGTAGATGTCCTAAAGTGGTCACCAGGTACCTCGGTCCAAGTGCGGCATTTAGATTTTCGGCCTAAGAAATGGGTCACGGGCTGGATCCCGTCCAAGAGGTGGGTGCCTCAAGGGGGGACGCACAGAACAACCGGACCTCGGCCTTCGACCCTTCACGCGTATCTCCCTGCCTTATGGTGATTGGAACACTGGACTTGGAGGATTTGAAGTTCCCTATTTGTCAACCTCTATGTTTGAAAATGTGAGAACCAGATAACGGGGAGTTATTTGGATGCATATCCCCGAAATCCTACTTAGACTAAAATTTTCTTTTGGCACCTCCTGTGGAGGAAAACTTAGTGAGTTTTTAGAAAGATTTTAGATGATGTTGTTTTGTGAGGCTGGGGGTGAAAACCAACCTCGTTTGATTAAAAGTGGGAGTGGATAGTCATGTCAAGAAAAGATGGGGTGTTTTCAGAATCCCTTTGGAGGAAACCTACTTAGACCTCCACGTTTCGAGAAGAGGTTATGCGAGTGCGAAAGTGACTTTTGTGTGTGAGTGAAAAGTGTGCCAAATTTTAGTTATTTAGATGTCACCTTGCTGCATGTGGACTTCGCTTGGTCCTTACAAAAGTGTGATTTCCTAATTAGCTAGATGTCATTGGTACAACCTTGAGGAATTTAAAAGTCCTAGGAAACTAGCATGTGGACATGTGGTTCGTTACTATCCTTTAACTCCCTATGTGTGAGTTAATCTAGAAAAGTTAATCTAGAAAAAGTATGAAACTATCCTAGATTGAACATGTGGGCATGTGTGGGCCCGTTACAAACTTTTAAACTCTCCTAGTTTTTTTATCTAAGAAAGCAAAATAGAAAAAAATATCCTACTTTTGTGACATGTGGGCATGTATGGGCCCGTTACAAATTTAGGATATGTTTGAAAAATGAAACTAAGAGGGGTCCCAAAAAAGGGCCTTTGTCCTCTCCTAAAAGTTTTTGAATTTTTTTAAGGGAGATGAGATTGTTTTCGCAATCTCTTTCTGATTCTCAAGATCGCTTTTAAAGACGCAAGAGAAGAGCATACTCAAGGATTGTTACTTCAATTTCTAGTCCCAAATATGAATTAGGTGTGATTAAATATGATTGTCCAACTTAGATTATAAATCAAAGCAAGCCATCCACGTGGCAAAAAGCAAATAAGGGAAAATGATTTTTATCCACCTAAGTGCCTATGTTTGTTTGACTATCCCCTTTATAAGTTGAGGGGTCTAAGTGGTGCAGTATTTAAAGCATGCATATCATCATTCTTAAGAAGGAAATGACTTTCTCCACGTCCCAAGACCTTACAATGTAAAATTTTGTGCAAAATGTGCGGCCTCTAGTGTAGACAGGCGCGCGCAGAGCGTTGATGCGCGTTTCGAATCAAGAGTACAGTGACATGCGCGCAGAGACAGACTGCGGTAAAAGCCCTCGCGCGCCCGATGCGCGTCTGTGGGGTGAAATACCCGCGTGTCTGTGGAAAACGGCCGAGAGAGGAAATCCGGATGGATTTCTCTCAATTCTCCCTTGAATTGACTGGTTAGCAGGTCGGCAGAGGCCGGTTTGTGCACCTGCAAGTTAATGAAAGCAAAAGGAAAGCAAAATAAACCCAAATGAGGAAGGAATTGATACCTAATCCCCAGTACGGTCGCCAATCTGTTTGCACCCAATTCGTCACTAGGTGAGCAAATAAAGGGTGCTTACATGCCCAGTTGGGTCTTGCTGAGCATGACAGCTGTAGAGGAAAGGGTTAGAGAAATAAAAACAAAACTATAAACAAGAATTAAATTAAAAAAAATAAAACTATGAGCATATGGAAAAATAAATAACAAAGACAACAAGACCAATATCACCAATGTTTTTAGGCTGATCAATTGATGAAATCCAAAGCACAATGAAGAAAGGGAACTGTGGTTCATTCTTCCTCCAATGGAAGGCTCTTGTGCCCTCACAAACTTGTTCTCCTTACAATAAGAAAATGAGAATGATGGTGAAAGAACTCCAAGCATATTCACTCAATGGAGAGGTGAATGGCTCAATGAAATGGTGCTAATGTGTTATTGTCAAGGAGTGAGTCCTTAAAACAATTTAAGCAGCATATCATTACATGAAATTCCTTGAGAAAATGATGTTTCCTCATGGCTTTTTATAACATAGCATTGGGTGATTATGTAACTCCTTTGAGGTGTGAAAAGGGGCTCTTCAGGGCTTAATTAGGTCTTTGACCAGCCTACCATGCGAATTCAACTCAGATTTGGGAATCAAATCGGCTTGGGAGCTGATCCATTAGTGGTTGGGAGGCCGACCAATTCCATAAATGCGTCGTTTAGAGGGTGCGCGGGTTTTTGCGCCAACAGCCGCGCGTCGTGCGCGCATGCGCGCATTGTACATTCCTGTTCCGCGCCTATGCGCGCGCACCCAATTTCTGTAAAGCGCCCTTCAATTTTTGTTACTTTGCATAGTTTTTTACCCTTTTGCAATGCTGTGAAATTAATTCAGTGCCATGAATGACTTCATTCATGTTTTGACGATGATGAGTTCTTGTCGCCATGTGCGGACGAAATTTCAGTGATAACACACGGTATGGAGAGGCTCCTCTCTAAGGTTGTCGCAGCTAGAAGGAGAAAACACAGACCTACAGCAAGCCTAAAACCGCAGACCACAGACCGGTTTCTTAAGGGAGGATAAGGCCGAGTTTCAGGCCTATGTTTTAGTGCAAATTTAAGGTGAATTAATGATCAAATCTGAGGATATGACAACAAGAAATACGAGGCAGTCCTGTGGTGTTTTTGAGGCAGCACTAAGTGGATCTGAGGTCAGTTCTTAAGACAGCTTTTGTGACAGAGGTTGGGGCTTGTTCTAAAGCTAATCTGAGGGAGATTACAAGGTCGATTTTTGAGGCATTAAGGCCAAGTATCTAAGTGTTGGTTTGGAATGTTTCGAGGTATGTCTCAATGTAGATTTTAACCTTGTACAATATTTACTACAAACAGATATTCAGTAAAAGAACAGAAAAGATACAATGGCAAATACAAACATTACATAGAGATTTTTCCCCTGGAAACCCAAACCGGGAAAACCAGCATATTCTATATATTCATTGTGTTACATTGTTTACAATACAATATACATATAGGAGCCAGCGGCACCCAAAACCCTAACCCAATGACTTGGATTAGTCAACAACCCTAATTCCTTAACCGGAAATAGAAAACCATCGGCAAAGAAACCATGTGTCGAAAAACCACCTAAATATGTGACGTTTTTCGAGGTAGAAATATGTGACACGTTTTCCGAGGCAAAAAAAAATTCTCAGGAGTGCTGCCCCCGAACCGTCGCATGGGGGGCATTCGCCCCTGTGCGTGCCCAACACTCAAGTCCTATGGCGAGTTTTGGAGCAGTCTTAAAGCAAATTCTGGAGCAAGTACTCTGAGGTATAAAGGTCGATTTATAAGTTTGTCCCAAGAAGAGTTATGAAGTATATCTTGAAGCACTTTAGGCCAATCCTGAAGTGAACTCAAGATGGTTGTTCTGGAACAGTTTTGTGACATTTTTTAAGTGAATACAATAACAATTTTGTGACATTTTTGAAGCGAATACAATAACAGTTTTGTGACAAAGTCTAGGCCTGTTCTATGGCTGTTTTTTTGAAAGAGTGATAAGGCAGATTTCTAGAAGTAATCTTGGCAAGTTCCAGACCAGGGTTGAGGTCCTTCTTTGGAAGCAATTTTCAAGCATATTTCAAGTGAAGAATTGAGGACCGAGCTTGAGATTTACCTTGTGTACAAATATTAGTGTTGCTACAAGAAGTATACTAGCAAATTTCTAAATCTGAGTTTGAAGAAGTTTTGAGGTAAACTTCTAAAACGTGTTTAAAGAGTGATCTTTGGTGTGACTTTTGAGTGTGCTATAAGTACACCTTATTCAAGTTCTAGTGGATATCGAGGAGATAGGCTTGCAGCTAGTGATATGAAAGGTTTCAAGCCCTTGTCACTATGCGAGAAGAGAGGAAAGCAACTTTAGCCACCTCAAAAGAAGTCAAGGAATGCAAGCAAGAACAAGGAGTTCTTCTCTACCTCGGTTTTTTCGGGAAGACCAAAAGCAAGATTGAGCATGATCGCAGACTAAGGTAAGTCTTGTACTACTTTCCTTAATTGATTTCATCATTACTCTATAGTAGCTTGCTTTTGATAATGAAGGGTATTATCCCTGGTGTGGAAGCCCTCATGACTTGGACCATTATCCCTGGTATGGGAGTCCAATTTTTTGGTTGGTTGTTATCCTAGTACAGGAGGCCATTTTGGTTGTTATCCCTATGGGAGGCCATCTTGGTTCTTATCCTAGTACAGAAGGCCAAATTTTCTTCTTTCATTATTGGAGGACCATAATCCCTGGTACGGGAGTCCAAATTTTCTTGGTTGGTTATTATCCTAGTACAGGTGGCCATTTTGATTGTTATCCCGACAAGAGGTCATCTTGGTTATTATCTTAGTACGAGAGGCCAACACAGTATTGTAGAGACAGTAGAGGACCTGAGAAGACATGAGATGTCTCCAGGTTAGCAACACAAGAAAAGGTTGATGTCCTCCAGGACAGATGTTTATCCTTCAAGACTTCAGAGGGAGTCAAACTATTTGAGAAGAAGGAAGAGACAGTACCTTCTCCCCCTTCACCAATTCAGAGGGAGACAGTTACAAATCCAGTTGATCTGGTAGCTCGAGTTGATGTTCCCAAAGACATTGCAGTAGGCCATAAAAGGCCTCCCTAAGCTCAAAAGACTTTGCAGGAGGTAGAGGGACATGCAGCTCCTCGAGGTACATTCCGAGAGAGCAAGAGATCAAAGAGACTTTCGAGCTACTTTTCAGCCACGAGTCACATCATTAATTCTGATCCTTCTTGTCATGGAGAAGCGACAGGTGAGAAGGTATGGCAAGATGCCATGACAGAAAAAAACAGTCCATCTTGAAGAATGATGTGTGGGATATTATTCTGAGACCAGAAGAGAAATTTGTAGCGACTTCCAAGTGGATCTATAAGATCAAGCATGCAGCTGATGCAAGTGTCGAGAAATACAAAGAGATATTTGTAGCCAGAGGACTCTCACAAATAGAGGGAGTTGACTATGTTGAGACATTTTCTCCAGTAGCCCGATACACTTCCATTCGTACTATCATTGCACTAGCTACATCCATGACTTGGAAACTACATCAAATGGATGTAAAGACAGCCTTTCTCAATGGTGAGATTGAGGAAGAAGTTTATATCGAGCAGCCAAAAAGATTCATGTTACACGATGAGAAATCTCATGTGTGCAGGTTGAAGAAAGCCCTGTATGGACTAAAGCAAGCACCTCATACTTGGTATGAGAAAATGGATGGATTCTTGATGAGTTTGGGCTTCAGCAAGAGTGTTGTTGATCCAAACCTATATTATCATATTGTTGGTAACGAGTGCCTAATCTTGGTCTTGTATGTGGTTGATTTATTCCTCACCGGTTCAAAAAGACTTATTGTTGAATGCAAGCAAGCATCGACTTCTGAATTCGAGATGAAGGATCTAGGTATGATGCACTACTTCTTGGGACTAGAAGTATGACAGAGAACTGATGAGATTTTCCTGAGTCAAGGAAAATATACAGTGGAGATATTGAAGCAGTTCGATATGACAGACTGCAAATCAATGCCTACACCGATGGTGATGGATTTGAAGAAAATGAATGATGCTTCTACTGATTCAGGCAAGATTGATCCACATTTGTACCGACGGCTGATTGGATCATTAATGTATTTGGTTAACACCAGACCTGATATATACTATGCAGTGAATGTACTTAGTTAGTTCATAAGTTAGCCAAGACAGACCCATTGGATAGTAGTGAAGCATGTGTTGAGATATCTACGAGGCACAGTTGGTTATGGCCTGAGATATGCCTCCGATGTAGACATGAGATTGCAGGGATATGCCGGTGCAGATTGGGCAGGGAGCGTTGTGGACCGAAAGAGTACATCCAGTTGTTGTTTTACTTTGGGATTTGCCATGGTTTCCTGGTGAAGCAGGAAACAGACTTATGTGGCTTTGAGTACCGCAGAAGCAAAGTACATTGCATTATGTGTGGCAGACCACAAAGCAGTGAGGCTTTGCAAGTTCCTTGCAGACTTATTGGGACATGAGATGGATTCCACCATTATCCATTGCGATAACTAGAGTTGTGTGAAGCTATCCGAGAATCCTGTGTTTCACGATAAATCGAAACACATTGAAATCAAATACCATTATATCAGAGATATGGTGCAGAGGAAAGCAGTACATGTGCAGTACCTTTCTACACACGAGCAGGTTGCAGATGTCTTCACCAAACCGCTTGCCAGGACGAATTTCGAGTACTTTCGTGAGAGACTTGGCCTAGTGGAGAATGCCTCCCTAGCTGAGAGGGAGTGTTAATGATTGCAGCATCGTGGGACATTCTCCAGGGCGTTCTTCTCTGGACTAAGTTGAGACGATCTATGAGAGAGCCCATGTGTTGGGTGTGCCCATGTGATGGGTGTGCGTCAGACTCTGGACTGAGTTGTGATGACGTGTGGTCTCTTGTCTACTCCTCTGGACTGAGTTGAGATGACTTGAGATGGTCTCCTGCCTTGTACTCCTCTAGACTGAGTTGAGTCGGCTTGAGATGGTCTCCTGCCTTGTACTCCTATGGATTTTAGTTGAGTCAGCTTGAGATGGCTCTCCATATGGTACTCTTGTGGACTCAGTTGAGTGATTTGTTCAGAGCAACACCCCTATGGGTGAGCACAGGTGGACGTGTCCCTAGTGGCTAAGAACTAGAGGATGTGTGAGATCCCTTGGTATATTGTCAGAGAGTGAGACTTTGGTAAAACCCTAATTGTGTTGTAAAGGGTACAAGTCGGCCCCACCATGTAAGAGATAATTAATATTGTGTAATTATTAATTATATTATTAAGTTGTACAGGTCAGCCCTATTGTGCCAATAGACACATCATTTGATGTGATAGGTTTTTGTATAAATAAGAGAT
>ML785269.1:43536-55993 GCA_009831015.1 Picea engelmannii
ACTGGCCTTCCTTCGTCGTCTACACAGAGAACCCTTTTTGCGAAACAATCTACCAAAGCTCGATGAGCTTCTAACCAATCCATTCCAATGATTAGGTTGTATGCCTCGAGAGTAGTGACGTATACCTTGAACTTGGTAGCACACCCTCCCAGGTCTACTATACAATTATCAATGCTAGGTCCTACCACTTGTTTTTCCTCCGAAGCCATCTCGACTTGTTTAAATTCATCGTGATTGTAGGCTACCAACCCACTCTTTTCTAATGCAGATGGTGAAATGAAACTATTTGTCGCACCAGAATCAAATAAAATCTTAACATTGATATGATTTAGCATACCTGATGACTCCACCACCATGGATTGATGTTTGGCCTAGTGATTATTAACCACTGTGTAAATATGGTGGCTGCTACTTGCTTCCCATCGGGGCCTTTCCTTCTCTATGCGCAAGTTTTGATTGTAACTCTGGGCAGTCACACTGGTAATGGGGTCCTCCACATCCCCAACATGTAACACAGGATTGAACATGCGCACTGTTCTGTGACTGTCTCTAAAATGAGTTCCTTCCCCTCGAACCCCTGCCCGTACTAACTGCTCCCTGAGATAGCCATGGACCTGCCTGTGTCGTTGGTGATGAACGAGATGCTGCACTCGCTGCCATTGAAATCACTGCAACTACTATCCTTGGTGCGACTTTTTTACCATATGGAGGTGGCCTTGAGCCCCCTCCCTTGGGAAATGTACTAGGGGCCTTCCCCATGAACCCAAAACGATGCGAAAAGGTTGGTCTCGTACCTCTGGTTAAGTTCATGTGTTCCTCTGCATAATGCGCATTTTCCATAGCTTCCACTACTGAAGACAGTTTCCACATCCGTACCATAGCCCTTATCTTAGGGTTCAACCCTTAGACAAACCGTTCTGCCTGTCGTTGGTCATTATCCATATATGAAACATACTTGACCAATTCCATAAAACTAATCTCATATTCTTATACGGTCTTATTTCCATGTACTAGAGCATGAAATGCTCCTACCTGATGTTCCTCATATTAAGCTGGTAGATATTTCCTTCGGAACCTCTCCTTGAAAAGTTCCCAAGATATGGTGTCCTGGGTAAGATGCAGTTGTCTTTCCAGGTTGCCCCACCAGTTCAAGGCACTATCTCTCAACTCAAAAATCACTATCTTCGCCTTTGAGGTGGATGCATAGTCCCTTAAGTAAAAACACCTTGTCATGCCTTCCAACCATGCTTCCGCGTGTTCACTAGTGCGACCCCAGGAAAAATCCAGAAGTTTGATCTTTTGTAGTTCTCTAGTGATGTCTTTGGGTGGAGGTCCTCCCCCCTAATCACTCGATACCTCTGGATTACCCATTCCAGATGGTGGGGGCTCCACTTTGATCATTGTTGGTTGACGTCCCTTTAAAGTCTCATTTATGGCCTCCAAAGAGCGCATTATGAGAGCTAGTTCAGGCGATGGTGGTGGTAGCGCTGGCGGTGTTGGTGGTGCCTGTGACGATGCTCCTCTGCCTCGACTCCATCGAGTCCTAAACATCATGTATGATTTAACCTGCATCAACCAAAGTTGTCAGGGTGAGTTCAAGGACATTCCACATTTGTGCAACTTAACTAGAAAATAGGGTTAGGCGTAAGTGTTTTTTTATTTGTCTGTAAACAGACGTTACTCTCTTTAAGGGAGGTGGCTAGGTTAGGGCTAAAGCATCTAAGCTTGATTTCTTCGCCCAAGAAAACTATTGACCCTCTCCCTGGTAGTTATGCTAGCACTGTACCACACTCACCACGGTGCATCGGATCCCTTATATGGTGCTTTCTATTATACCCCTATTCTACCCTGACTATTTCCCATAACCTGCATCAAACTCCTGCTATTCTACAAGGACTTTTAACCTGTAAATTATAAAGTTACACTATTACATTCATTAATAAAGGGGGATATATGTATTTGATTAATAATAATAGGTTTCAAACCCATTATTAAAATTAATTTTTTTATAATATTAATACGTTGTGCACAAAATGATCCCTTGCAGGCTTGGTGCTTGGCTTTGATGGGTGGAATGGAATGGAAGGACCTGGTGCTTGGCTCGATGGTTGAGGGCATGGAACTCAGTGTTTTCTTAGTATGGATAATTGGAGATTATACTTCAGGATAGTATTTTACAACTATTAATTTATTTATGTATGAATTTATTTTGTAAAAGCGATACGTGTGGCACATTTGGTGTTTGGTCATTTCTTAAGGCTTGGGCTTGGTGGGTGGTTGTGGGTGAAAAACCCATAGACTCCAATATATATATATTATAAGGACATTTTTTTAAAAATATTTAAAAGAATTAATAATAATAAAAAAATTAAATAAGATGAATTTTAAAAGAAATTAAAAATAATTAAATATATATATTTTTTTCATTTGAAGTCGGGCATTGTGGGTGCATGAGGCCCATGTTCCCTTCTCCCCAGAGTTCTCATTTACTAAAAAAAAACCCTACATGCACAAAAAATCCAAACCCTACACGCACTCTACAACGCTCCTTACCTCCTCTGTCGCCTCTCCCTTTTCTGCAACATCGGCCAATGTTTTCTTCTCCCTCACTCTACAATGGCTGTGTTGTGGACTCAAACACAGAATGCCTGGTGTTGTTTGGTGTTTATTTTTTTTTCGAACCACTGGGTTAGCTCGTGGGCTTGACCAACTATATCAATCGGCCCATGGGCTCTTATGGCTTGGCGTTTTCTCTTGGATGCTCAACTAGACCCGACTGCTCCTCCTTGGTGGATTTTCTCTCCCCTCTACCTTTTAATAAATGAAACAATTAGCTATAGATTGAATGAGAGTAGGATTTTGTAATTTCTATTAAAGTTCTACAAGAAGAGGTAAACCAACTTGGGGTTTAATCTTTGTTTTTTTTTTATCAGTTTTATTCGAGTTTAATAAGCGTGTTTCCTTGAGCTCTATGCGTTTTCTAGCCTAGGAGGTCTAGTTCAATAGAACGAATTTAAACTCAATTAATGCAGCCGGGTGATTTGAGGCAGTAGCATTTCTTATCATTTTTTTTTTAAGGCTCTTCTTCCATTTATTAGTTCTTTCATGCTTGAAATGACCTTTAAGTGCACTGATTTAAGCACAGTTTGGTTATTCGGATACTCTTGTAGAAACTTAGGGTTTTTTTTTTGAAATATCCTTAAAACTGACTAATTCTTGTAGTAATAAGTTAGTCAGAATATATATTATTTATTTCTCCTATTGTAAACGCAGGGCTATGGTGCAATGGTAGTGCATTTGACTCCAGATTAGAAGGTTGCGTTGTTAATACTCTCACGACTGGGCCTGCGGGATATCGCATTGGGTTTGTGTTGTATGTTGATGCCATGTGCAAGGAAACAAGCCCCACGAGATCCTCCCTCATGGCACTGGGCTGGTGTTGTATGTTGATGCCATGTGCAAGGAAACAAGCCCCACGGGCTCCTTCCTCATGGCTTAGAATTAGAATTTGCTTTGGTGCTTGATTGTGTGTCATGCCTTACCTAATTGGCATTGCAACAATAGTACTGGTGAGCTCTTTAGAATGTCACAATAGTTTATTAATACAATGGTTTTCATTAGCTTTTGCAGCTTGATTGTTAGGTTTTTTTTTGTGCTGGTGCGCAACACACCTCACCGTACCCCCCGTGGGCTCCTCCTCCGTGTTACTTGTGTTTGGCGCTGGTGCTCGAGCTCTGTCTTCTCAGTTGTGTTTGGAACTGACGTGCTTGGGATCTAGCTTGCATGTTGTTGATGACCATTGGTTGCTCCTCTGGGTGGCTTGCGCGTGGTTTGAGTGCTAGCGCTTGGTTTTTTTTTGTTTATTAATAATTTTTGTGTGTGTGCAGTGCGTGGCTCCTATGTCGTGGATTTTTGCTTGCATTGGGATTGTATTTGGAGCTTGGATCGTGGAGTTTTCATGCTAAGATTGGAAAACTGGAGATTGGGATAAATTCCCAATAAAAATTTCTATTACAGTGTGGGGTTCCTGTTGTGATGTGTGTTGGAGCTCGCGACTTTGATTTGGTCCTCAAACTCCAACAATAGTTCATATAAATGCCACAGATATGTCTCAAGTTCGAATTCAATTAACTCCAAGCTGCTAAGTGTTGGGGAAGAGAAAACACGGTGCTCTACAACAATCCACATACATGTAGTGGACTCAATAGGCTCCTCCTTGGCTTAGTGCATGGCGCTTGGTCTTTGATTGATGTATTGAATATGTGGCTAACCTGTGTTGTGTTGTGGCATGTGCTTGACAATTGTGGACTTTGGTGTCTAATGACTTGGTTGCTTGTGTGTTGTTTCTAGACTTTGATATACACTCTCATGTGCCTAAATAGAGATTGGTTGTATGGCAATATTTTTTTTTTTGGTCTGTGAATGATTCCAAGGTAGTTTTAGAGTAATTTTTATTTTTATTTTTTATATATATTATTTATTTATTTTTTCTATTGTGTATATATACTTTCCTAACCTTTTTCTTATAATAAAATCTTGTTGAATATAACTATTGTTTATATACCTTTCATAATTTTTGGTTTAGGATAAAATATTTATGAAGCTAATTCTTGTTAATACTTCCTTTGTGTAGGTGAGGATTAGTAAAGGTGGTTGGAACATGGGAGTCTTCATAGGGTTTATCACCTGTAAATAAAAGGTTTATGGGTTATAGATTATGAGTTTTTTTTAGGGAACAATCCGCACAATTATGTGGGTGGTCAAGCCCTAGGTGTTATGTTTGAAACCGGGCTCTGATACCATGTGTAATAATCTAGTTTAACAAAGCCTAAAAAGGAATTGTAAATTTAAACATTAAGATTATTCAGCATAAGCAATAAGCAATTTCACTTAGCATATAAGCAACATAAATTTAAATATATGAACAACAAACTAATAAATTACATAACAACCCCATAAATCAACAAATTCATGAATATAGATACCTCTGGCTAATGCTATTATCCCAATATCCAACTCTCCTCTCTTCTACTTTGCCCAGCACTCTGCTTGATGCTTTGACCAAACCCTGCCTGAAATCAACTAACCACCTAGCCATCTAGGAGAAACCTTTCTAGCTCCCTAGCTCCAAGATTCCATGAGGATTCCTGGCCCCCGAGTCCAAAACTCCCAGCAACCAGGTGCCCCCTGCAACCATTCACCCAAACTCCAAACCAAAAAATATCCCTCAGAAAATATAGTCCTTTTCTCCAATAATGTTCCTCTCCCAAGTTTTCATGATCCCATTCCCGAAGGCCTCTGCCCAGTCATATCCCCCCCATTCACTGACTCCTACCCTCCTTTAATGCCACCCACCTTATCTCTCCATTTGTTACCTTATCCTTCCATTTATCACCTTATCCCTTCACTCAATGCTTCATCCCCCCTTTCATACATAAAGTGTATAATAAATAAATAAAAATTATTAATCTCTTAATTCATTACCCAAACCTTTAATGAGTTAATTAATTAATTAATTAACAGATATAAACAATTATTAATTAATTAATATTATTAATTAATTTTATTAATAAATAATCATTGTTTAACTAAAATATATTAGGTGAGTTAATTATTTAATTAACTATACTTGATAAACCCTATACAACTATTTAACTAGGGTTGTTACATAATGACAGTCGATGACAGTAAGGACTCTTACAAACTTTCATACTCAAGCCATATAACAAAAAGCTTACTTGCTTGAATCTCAAACTATTCAAGGATATTTATACAACAATATTTTTTTTCCAGACAGTTTTTGAGGTATATTCCATATGGTATAAAAGCAAAAGATACAACACTGGGCCTGGACATGGCCACATTAGCTGCTTAGTATTTATTCTGATTTATGTAAAACTATTAAATCTTATGGTTACAAACAAAAATCCCTTTCTGTTTTTGTAAATTATGGCAGCTCAGGACGGTGCATAAATCAATATGGAAGGAAATCCGCAAAAAGGACCTTCTGGAGATCTAAGACAAAACAGTGATGGAAGCTCACCCACATAGGTGTTGGAAACAATGAGGAATCTTATTGTTGAACTGCAGGTTTTCAAGGTCGACAATGAAAAATTGAAGAAAGCACAACAGGAACAAAAAAAGATAAATGAAGTCTTGCCATGTAGTATAGTAACCAAAAAAATCCCAAAAGATGATAACCATGATGAAGAAGTCAACAAAAGGGCCTCTAAGAATTTTGGACCGGAAATAGAAAAAGGAGACAGTTCGTCTGAAGGGACACCTTCAGCTGAAGACAAAACTATACCAGACAGAAAAAGAAAACAAGTAGACCACCTTGAAGGAGAATTTAAAAAGATTAAACCAACTACCTTTGATGGAGAATCCAGGACAAAAGAAGAAGCTGAGGCATGGTTGTTGGACATCAAAAAATAATTCTAGATCTACAAGTATTCCAACAACATGAAGGTCAGAATGCCCATCTACAATCTGAAGGGGAAGACCAGCATTTGGTGGCAAGACCTAAAATTGGCCAAGGGCCTAAAGGAGAAACAATTGGAATGGTCTAACTTTAAGAAGTATTTTAAGAAACAATACATTTTTGAAAACTATTATGAAAGGAAGACAAAAGAATTTTATGAGTTATGACTCAGACAGATGATGATGGAGGACCTTATAAATAAATTTGTGGAACTATTAAGGTTCATACCATACATCCAGGAGGATAAGGTAAAAATTCAACGATTCTTAAGCTGTTTACCACAGTCCTATAGGGACAGAATTGAGTTTGAAAACCCCAAATCCTTGAGTGAGGTATTCAGGAAACCATGAATGTGCTATGACTAGTATAAACAATGGGTAGAGTTTCCCAGGGATTGGAAGGATAAGAAGCAAGATAGAATGAACCAACGAAAGAAGGGATACTAGCCAACTATTTATCGGAATGCAACATAAGGTTTCCCAAGGAAGTATTTTCACTCCAATCATCCGAATGCACAAGGTAGCAACAAACTGGTAAACCTAGGAATGAAGAAGTTTCGGGACAACTCCCGTGAGCCATTAAAGTGTTGGGAATGTGGAGAGCCTCATCTAAGGAGGAATTTTCCACGTTTAATTTAAGCAAACATAACTACTATTCACAATTTACAGGAAGCCTCGACAGTGGGAGACATGGGCAGAAGCCTGCATTAGATAAATGCAACCATAGATGGTCGACAAGCTGACCACTAGTCCTCGGTGGTAGAAATCAAAGTTAAAATCAATGACACTCGAATTTCTGTTTTAATTGACCCTGAAGCTATGTTAAGTTATATTACTCCTAATGTAGTAGAGTCGAATAAACTTAATAAACTGAAGCATGCAAAATCATGGCTTGTACAACTAGCAATAGGTACTAAAAGGAAAGTAGTTGACTTTATTTCTGATTTTGAGTTCAACTTAGATGGTCAAAAGATAAGGACCAATCTGAACATCCTACCACTAGGATCTTATGATATGATTATCAGGATGGATTAGTTGGAACAACACAAAGCAATACTAGGATGTTATACAAAGATACTTAGATATAGAGATGATTTTAGCACTGTTAGAATAGCCCAAGGCATATCAAAACCTGTATCAATTAGACAAGTTTCAACGATGAAACTCAAGAAATGTATTAGAAAGGGATGTCAAGTTTATGCCATCCAAGTGACGAATCTATTAGAAAAAAGAGATAAGCCAAAGTTAGAAGACTTTGTTGTCCTACATGAATTTAGAGACATGTTTGTGGATGAGATACCAAAATTACCTCATAGAATGGAAATAGACTTCTCCATAGACCTACTACCTAGTTCAACCCCTATCTCAAAAGCACCTTACCGAATGAGTCTACCAGAATTGACAGAATTAAAAATAGAATTACATGAATTGTTGGAAAAAGAGTATATCAGACCGAGTGTCTCACCATGGGGAGCACCAGTCCTCTTTGTGAAAAAGAAAGATGGTACTCTAAGACTATGTATCGATTATAGACAACTGAACAAACTGACTATTAAGAACAAATACCCCTTACCAAGGATAAATGATCTGTTCGATCAAGTAGGTGGGCCAAGATCTTTTCAAATTTGGATTTACGATTCGGTTATCATCAAGTTAGGATAAAGGATGAGGACATAAGCAAAACAAATTTTTGGACAAGATATGGACACTACAAATTCCTAGTCATACATTTTGGACTCACTAACGCACCAACCACGTTTATGTGCCTAATGAACAATATTTTTAGTCAATACTTGGACAAGTTCGTGGTAGTATTTATCGACGAAATTCTGGTCTATTCAAGAACGAAAGAAGAACATAATGAACACTTAAGGATAGTTCTGCAAACATCGAGGAAACACAAACTGTACGCCAAATTTGACAAGTGTGACTTTTATTAGAAAGAAATACAATATCTAGGACATGTAATTCAGCAGAAGGCATTGTCGTAGACCCAGAAAAGGCAAAAGCCATTATGGAATGGATGATACCTAAGGATGTAGCAGATATATGGTCATTCATGGGAATCACTGGATATTACCGCAGGTTTATAGAAGGGTTTTCCAAGATAGCCTACCCTATCACGTCATTACAAAAGAAAGGAACTAAGTTTAACTCATCAAAGAAGTGTCAAGACAGTTTTAACAAACTAAAGACATTATTGACAACTACACCCATATTGCAGGTAGCAGACCCAGATAAAGACTTCACCGTATGTGTTGATGCAAGTAAAGAAGGACTAGGTGGTGTCCTAACTCAGGAAGGGCACATGATTTGTTATGAGTCCCGAAAATTAAAAGAACATGAGCGAAATTATGTCACTCATGACTTAGAATTGGCAATAGTAATACATGACTTAAAAATGTGGTGACACTATATAATGGGCATAAAATTCCTACTATTGATGGATAATAGCGGGGTGAAATATTTGTTTAACCAACCATATCTTATTGCAAGACAAGCAAGGTGGCTAGCCTTCTTTAGCAAATTTGACTCCGAGGTCAGACATATCAAGGGTAAGGAAAATAAAGTAGTAGACGCTTTAAGCTGAAGAATCCATGGGTTGTTTGAGATAAACATCAGCAAGGCAGAAAGTGATCTGAAACAAAGAATAAGGATGACAGGTATTAACGACATAAATTACACTAAGATAATGACAGAATTACAAAATAGTACCGCCAACTATGACAAACCAGATCTAAGCATCGACAAGAAAAGACTATTATGACTTAAAAACAAACTTTACATGCCAGATTCAGCAGAATTGAAATCAACAATTTTGGACGAAGTGCATAAGAAACCGTATTCTGGCCATCCAGGTTACCAGAAAACATTAATAACACTTAGAAAACTATTTTTCTGGCCTAGTATGAAGGGCGAAACAATAGAATACTTGGCTAGGTCCAAGATTGTCAGCAGGTTAAGACCGAGCACCAACATCCAACCATCCTATTACAACCATTATTAGTACCAGAATGGAAATGGGAGACTATATCACTGGACTTTATAACAGGTTTTCCTAAAAACCAGTAACAGAATGATTCTACCATGGTTGTAATTGATAAACTTAGTAATTCTGCACACTTTATTCCTGTAAAGTCTACTTTTAAAGCTATAAACATTGCTGAAATATTCATGAAAGAAATTTTTAGACTGCATGGTATTCCTAAAATGGTGATTTCAGAGAGAGACGTAAAATTTACATCCGCTTTTTGGAAGGAATTGTTTGTAGGGATAAACACTAACTTGAATTTTAGTACAAGCTATCATCCACAAATGGATGGATAGACTAAAAGGAAAAACCAAATCATAGAGGATATGCTTAGCATGTACGTAAGAACAAAACCAAGCAAGTTGGAAGACTACCTGCACTTGGTAGAATTTGCATATAACAATGGGTACCAAACATCAGCTAAGTTGAGCCGTTTCGAAATACTGTATGGTAGAAAGTGTACGACTCCAATTAGCTAGGATAACCCGATTGATAGACTCATGGTTGGACTAGAGATGCTCCAAGAAAAGGAAAACATGGTAAGAAAGGTAGAACAGAACTTGAAAGAAGCACAGGATAGACAAAAGAGCTATGTAGGTCAGAAAAGAAGACACTTGGAATTTCAAGTAGGAGACCATGTTTATTTGAAGGTCAAGGCACGAAAGAGCTTATTGAAGTTAGGGAATTGTGTCAAGCTGGCACCCAGGTTTTGTGGGCCCTTCGAGATACTATCTCGAATTGGACCCATAGCATATCAACGTGCACTTCCAACTAATCTAAGAATTCATAATGTATTTCATGTTTCGTTGCTGAAAAAGGATATTCATGACCCTACTCATAGGATTGATTGGAACTTGGTGCAAGTGGAGCCTGAAGGAGAGTTCCAGGTGGAACCCCTATGCATTCTAGACTGGAGAGAAATAACACTTCGGAACAGAGCCATCGCTCAGGTAAAGGTACAATGGAAGCACTTTAGTCCCGAGGAGGCCACTTGGGAGTTGGAGGGAGATTTACGGAAATCTCATCCAATCCTTTTCCAGGAAAGGAATGGACACTGAGGACGATGTTTTACTAAAAGGGGAAAGGATGTGACATCCCCAAAAATAAAATATTTTTGAAATTTAAAATTGCTGGAAATTTATTCTGTTTTTAGTAAATTCGAATTTGGATTTTTTTTCCATTTATGGCAATTCCGAATTTCAAATTTGGTAATTGTAATTAATTATTTTGACTATTGGGCAAATACCTGATTTGACCCAACTAACTATTTGACTATGACACTTGTATGGAAACAAAATATTTTATGTTGATTGTAGGAGGACAAATGGAACAACAGTGTTAAATTTAGCTGACCATGACTCCATGAGTGGGGAACATGTTGGAATTGCCTCTGGGATGATTATTACAAGTGGAAAATCAGTGATTTGGCCATGGAAAGCCCCTGAAAATCAGGGATTTAGAAAGCTGTGAAAATTCCCAAGGGAGGGAAAAGACCTAGGCAAATGATAAATAGCATATGAGAGGAGGCAGGACGTTGCCAAGTATGCGGGGAAAAGGAGACTACTATTTTCTTGCTGTTATAAACACTAATGATTGAGTGTGAGGCGAGAGGAGTCTGCTGAAGACTGAAAGACATTGCTGAGGAGGAGTTCCGAGTTAGCCCTCATGGACTCATGGTCAGGCTAGGGGGTGAACTGGGCAAGTGATTTGACTACCCTATTCTACGGTTGGGAGGAACATGGTTGTTGCCTTTGCCTTCTCACGATCTGGTTCATATATGTTGCTCTACTCCTTCTCTATATAAATGATTTTATATCTGATGCAATGTATTTGTTAAATCGGAACTGAAATGATTTCCATTTTCTATCTGAATGATTTCTATCTGATGTAATGTAATTGTTAAATTGGAACTGAAATAATTTCCATTCTCTGGTGAATGATTCAATCACGGAGGGCATGCATATTCTAATTATGATAGATAATAATGCGTAGGAAAAATCAGTTCGAATTCATGAAGCCTAAAGACCGACAAAGAACATATGGTAAATCTAATCTCAAGTGACCCCTTTCTGAACGAATGATAGAATTGCCCTTTTATTTGTTATGATAGTTGAAAGGACTATGCATGGTTAAATTCTGGAAGAAATCTCCTCTAAATTAAATTCACTACTATTTTCTTTCTTATTTGTTTTCTGAGTGAAATCAATGTTGAGATTGGCATATTGGAAGTGGAGGTTATGCTATAATTTCATTAATCTAACTGTATGAATAATGTTGGGAACAACATTATGAGTTTTGTAAACTAGTCTACATCTTCTTTTCATTAAATGGGTTGTGTAGATACAGATCTGTAGTTGAGGTAGGAAGACCTACTATTATACTAGTTTCCCTTACAGTCCATTAACCTAACCCATATAAAGGTATTTTGAACAAGAGAGTACAGAAACAGAAAATTATACTATATAATTTGCAATGATAGATCTATTATATGAACTACTTTAACAGTAAAGGAACCCAGATGCACCTTTTCTTATTACAAAAATTTCCTTTGCCCAAGGCTATACAAATTTGGTTATTCATATTTAGACTGTCTTGTTATAATAACGATGCAAAAACAAAATATTTCATAAAGAACAAATTCAGAGGTATACAATTACTGCAAGCATATAATCAATCATTAAATTTCACAGTTATGTGAATAACTAGAGCAGGTGATTAAAAGTTATTTTATTTCCGAACATAGATACAGGATGAGGTTGCAATACTTAAAATCTATCTAAATACCAGATCACAGAGTCCGGGTTTTAAGTACACTGTTATGAATACTAGTTCCCAAAGGTATACTAGCTGGAAGGATATGACTAGTCAATTCTTAAAGAATATTTGTACTGTGGTTTGGATTACTACTGTAGTAAGATAAAGCGTCATAGTTGAAAACCCCACAAG
>ML785269.1:118988-131639 GCA_009831015.1 Picea engelmannii
TATATATATAACTGTACACTTATAACTAGCTTATTGTTCCTACCGTGAAATGATTGGGTGCATAAAATATAGGTGTACATATATAGATCTCAATTTCTCCTTCAAACGAAAATAATGCTTGGAATAGGTTCAGAGACGACATAATGTATAGTAATTAATTTTTGGTTTCATGTTCAGTACATAATTGGTAGGGAGTCTTAGTACCGATTGGACAAAGTTCCTTTAAAAAAAAAAAAAAACTTCCATGCTTAACCATGATGCGGATACAGTTTCGATTGTCACCTACAGTTACACCTGTAAGGTCGATTCTGCAGTTCATCCCATTCACACAGATCCATTTTCCTGATATAAGTTGATTTGTTCACCCAGATTTTATACTACTTCATTCTATCAATCAATTTTTTTGTTCTTGTCACGTCCTATACATAGGGGCTTGTAATATAATTCGTTATCTCCATTCTACCTCTACCACAGATGAAGATCCTCAATCTTTTTATCAATCCATTCATTATAATGTTAGCGTTGTTCCTACAACATATAATCATGCTATGTTCCTACAGTTTATCATATTACAACAATGGGATAACATACAACAGATTTCATCCATAGAAATACTACAATACAGAATTAACATACACATTTCATCAGTATAAATGCTCATTCAAAATAGAGAAGGAAAGGATCAAAATATCTGAACCAGTTCGTGGGAAGACAAATGGAAAAACCACGTTCCACCCAACTGTAGAATAGGAAACCAAAATCACTTGCTCGATTCACCCCCTAGCCTGACCATGAATCCATGAGGGCGAACTTGGGAAAACTCCCCCTCCAAAATGTCCTTCAATTCCAATAAATTCCTCTTGCCTCACACTCACTCACTAGTGTTCATAACAATAAGGAAAATCATTAGTCTCTTTTTCCCAGCATACTTGGCAGTGTCCTGCCTCCTCACATATTCTATTTATCAATTTTCCTAGGTCCTTTTTCCGTCCCTTTGGAATTTTCACAGCTTTCTAAATCCCTGATTTTCAGGGGCTTCCCATGGCCAAATCAATGATTACCCACTTGTATAAATCATCCTAGAGGTAGTTCCAACATGTTACCCACTCATGGAGTCATGGTCAATTGATTTCAACATGGTTGTTCCATTTGTCCTCCTGCAATCAATAAAAAATATTTTGTTTTCATACAAGTGTCATAGTCAACTAGTTAGTTGGGTCAAATCAAATACCTTCCCAACAGTCATAATAATTAATTACAATTATTAAATTTGAAATTTGTAATTTCCATAAATGGCAAAAATTTTCCAAATTTGAATTTACTAAAAACGGAATGAATTTAAATTTAAATTTCAAAAATATTTTATTTTTTGGGGGATTTCACCCATAATGTATACATCTTATATATGCTTTGAACAATCACCATTGTCTATACAAAGGTAGGTTATTCTAATTCGACTATATCGAGAGTCTTTTTGAGAGAAACAAAAGTTCTTAAAATTTCATGACTGTACCATTACCACGTTTTGGGAAAACAATTGTGAGATTGTAAGATATACTTTAAATTACTTATTTAGGAAATTATAGAGTAAACTTAATCTATTCAAAAAAAAAAGAAATTGTTTGAAGGACAAGAATTGATAAAATTCAGAAATCTAGAGATGTGAAACCCTCTTTCTTGAACGATCATCGTTGGGTAAGTTTGGAAGATAAGAATTGTGTTAACGAGAGATCATTCATACAACCATTAACGAAATCAAGAAATGATGGTTCCTGTATCTTAAATAGAGATTCCTGAATACATGAAATTACAAAGGTAACAAACATAACACTGAGGATAATTTTTTTGAAAATCTTTTTCTTTAAAAAAACAAGTTTCCTCGAATGATAAGCTTAACAGATTAAAGAATTCCCTCTAACAGTAAACTTGGATCTAGTTTCGCCAATTATAGTGTTTAAATAACAATTTATTTCCCTACACCATGCATGATTGTACCCATTTCCCTTAAATGGAACAATAATGAAAAACAAATTAGGGTTTAACCCTCAAACATCTGATACAGGAAATCGAAGCATCAAAAACATTACTTTATATCAAGAGAAAGCTACAAACAGAAACATGGCCTCCATGCTTTGGAATTGAAGAGCTAGTTTGAGAGAAACTATCACGGAACCCGAGTACCTTTTTCATGACGGGTAGGGGACGAAACCTGTAGCTTGGGTGGTCATAAACCCTGTAAGTTTCATCACTGAAAAACATTAGAAAAATACAGAGTAAGACTTTAAACTTAGATTGAAAGGTAAATTGATAACCACAACTATGTCTGGTGATACTCAAATTATAAGATGAAACTCATCGTCCACCTGTTTCCATGCCCCTATCTTATAAATGACCTTAGCCAAGGGGGAGGATGGTCCCTAGAAATTCTAATGGGTACCCTCACAACAGGCAGAGTCCCATCGCTAATACAAAGAATCATATTTTTTTATCAATTACTCTGAAAATAAAATAATAGTAGTGCGAGTTCAAGATTTACACCTTCTTAATAAACCCTTTTATGAACAGATTGAAGAGCATAAGGAAAAACATCATACACAAATTCAAGAGAATTCTCACAGAAGGTACTCTAACTTAACAAGAGATATACTCTCGTTAACCCACTATCATACTTCAAACAATATGTATTAGTCATAGATAAAGTCAGAGACATTAAGAGATAGACTTGACACTAGTTTTAGAACCTTTATATGGCATAGGAAAGGACTTATATGAACTATTCTAAGTTACTTTCAAATATAGTTACTAGCCACAGGGTCAAAACCATAAATAATTCCATGAGGACACAACCAACATACCACAATTTATAACAATAGGTTAAAGAGGTAAAGAGTAGCGGCTCAAGATTACAGTGGGAAAACCTCATCTACTATCGGTATTAGAATAGAAATACTTAGAATTCAAGAATTATCATCGAGAGAAAAGGGGGCCATTAAAATCAAAGTAAGGGTTACAAGAAGTAAAGGTTTTCATCTTAACCAAACCCTGAACTCTGGTTTCAAATTTAAGATATGATAGCTCTCTTGGAAACTTACCAGGAAGTCATTTGTTTCGTCAGCTTCACCAAAATTTGATCACAAAGGTGGTATCCCTTCCCTGCTGAGGAATTCATAATGCAAAACCCTCCCCTTCAGAGTCACAATGGCAAGAGAGGAACCGCCTAACCCTAAGAGGAGACGAGTACTACTCATATTAAACACTGAAGGTACAAGCCATGTGCTAGGGCAAAGTTGGCACACTAGGATTGGGAGCGACAGGTGGGAGGGCCATTGGGACTGGCATTTAGAGGACCCTAATTAATTATAGAGAAAGAACTTTAACTCCTCCTGGTAGATACCTCTCTCCCTTACCAATGAAGATGCAAATTTAATAACAGTCATTTCGTGACTGTCCAAGTGGAACTAGCTAGTCGCTAACCTTCTATTGAGTTAGTTATCATTATGTTACCTTCATTAGTGAGATGAGATTTAGTTACAATGTAGTCATGCAGATAATTGTGCGGGATTGGTCTAGTTTTCCAATCATTATGATGGGGAACTAAGAGTGTCATAACCATGATGGAGCCATTAAAGAAAATACATTGAAGTGACTCATGCATCGTCATTAATATCATTAACTTGTTCCCTGATATGTGTTACGTTAAGGGTATAAATTTTGATATACATACAACTAAGTAGGTGTCCTAGTATTAATTCTCAAGGGTATGAACTTATACGTAAAATCTAAAAAGCCTGATATTAACAAGGGATTTAAAACTTGAATCCTATTATATAGGTGGATATATGTATTGTATTGGTATCTATTTAATAATATATGAGTTGGAGAAGTACTAGTATAAGTTGGGAGCCTCTTTTACAAGTTGTTAAGTTAGTATGACATAAGGTTTTACTCTTTAACTGGTAGATAACCATGCTTAAAACAAAGCAAAAATTTAAGTATCCGTTCTACGATTTTATTAAACGAAAATACCCGGGATTAATGTACCAAAAAGATTTCCTCTTTTTTTCTTTAATGTTAAATTGGAGATACATTACATATAGTATCAGAGAAAGAGTTTACAACACTGGACCTGAATAAGACCACTTTAGTTACTCAATATATATTTTGACTTATGCAAACTAGTAAACCTTTATTGTTACAGACAGAAAGCCCTTTTTGTTTTGTGTCAATTATGGCAGCTCAAGATGAAGTAGAAATCAGAATGGAAGGAAATACAGAATAGAGACCTCATGAATATCCAAGACACAATAGTGACAGAAGCCCTCCTACGGAAGTACTGGAAACAATGAGGAATCTTATTGTTGAGCTGCATATTTTCAAAGCTGACAATAAAAAATTGAAGAAAGCACAACAGGAACAACAAGAGATAAATGAACTCTTGCTGTGCAGAATAGTGACCAAGAAAATACCAAAGGATGATAACGATGACGAAGAGGTTAGAAAAAGGGCCTCCAACAAATCTAGGCCAGAAACAGAAAAAGGAGACAGTTCATCTGAAGGAACACCTTCAGCAGAAGGAAAAACTAAACTAGACAGATAAAGAAAGCAAGTAGACCACCTTGAAGGAGAATTTAAAAAGATTAAACCAGCTATCTTTCATGGAGAATCCAAGACAGGAGAAGAAGTTGAGGCATGGTTGTTTGACATGAAAAAATCCTTCCAAATATACAACTATTCCAACAATATGAAGGTCAAAATGGCCAGCTACAATCTGAAAGGGAAGGCCAACATTGGTGGCAAGATATGAAATTGGCTAAGGGCCTAAACGAGAAACAGTTTGAATGGTCTGATTTTAAGAAGTATTTCAAGAAACAATACATTTCTGAAAGTTATTATGAAAGGAAGATGAAAGAATTTTATGAATTACGACTTGGATAGATGACGATGGAGGACCTTATAAATAAATTTATGGAACTACTAAGGTTTGTACCATACATCTAGGAGGATAAGGTAAAAATACAACGATTCTTAAGCTATCTACCACAATCCTACAGGGATAGAATCGAGTTTGACAACCCCAAATCCTTGAGTGAAGTATTTAGGAAAGAACAAATGTGTTATGACCAGTATAAATAGTGGGTAGAGTTTCCCAAAGCCTGGAAGGATAAGAAACAAGATCGAATGAACCAGCAGAAGAAGGGATACCGGCCAACTCCTTATCAGAATGCAGTAAAAAGTTTTATGAGAAAGTATTTTCACTCCTATCATCTGAATATGCAAGGCAATAGTAAACTGGTAAACTTGGGAATGAAGAAGTTTGGGGACAACTCCCATGAGCCATTAAAATGTTGGGAATGTGGAGAGCCTCATCTAAGGAGGAACTGTCCACATTTAATGTCAGCAAATAGAAATGTTGTTCATAATTTGCAGGAAGATTTGACGGTGGGAGACATGGGCAAAAGCCTGCATCGGATAAATGCAACCATAGATGGTCGACAAGCTGACCACCAGTCTTCGATGGTAGAAATCAAAGGTAAAATCAATAACACTCAAATTTTTGTTCTAATTGACCCTAGAGCTATGTTAAGTTATATTAATCATAATGTAGTAGAGTCAAATAAACTTAAGAAACTGAAGCACACAAAATCATGGCTTGTACAACTAGCAACAGGTACTAAAAGGAAAGTAGTTGACTTTATTTCTGATTTTGAGTTTAGCTTAGATGGTCAAAATATAAGAACATATATGAACATCCTACCACTAGGATCTTATAATATGATTATTGGAATGGATTGGTTGGAACAACACAAAGAAGTATTGGATTGTTATACAAAGATACTTAGCTATAAAGACGATTTTGGCACTACTAGAACAACCCAAGGTATACCAAAACCTGTATCAGTAAGATAAGTTTCAATGATGCAACTCAAGAAATGTATGAGAAAGGGATGTCAAGTTTATGCCATCCAAGTAATGAACCTATTAGAAAAAGAAGATAAGCCAAAGTTAGAAGACTTTGTTGTCCTACATGAATTCAGAGACATGTTTGTGGATGAGATACCAGAATTACCTCCTAGAAGAGAAATAGACTTCCCCATAGAATTACTACCTATCTCAACCCCTATCTCAAAATCACCTTACCAAATGAGTCTACTAGAACTGACAGAACTAAAAATACAATTACAGGAATTGTTGGACAAAGAGTATATTAGAGCAAGCATTTCACCATGGGGGGCACCGGTCCTCTTTGTGAGAAAGAAAGATGGTACTCTAAGACTCTGTATCGATTATAGACAACTGAACAAAATGACTATTAAGAACAAATACCCCTTACCAAGGATAAATTATTTATTCGATCAAGTAGGTGGGCCCAAGATCTTTTCAAAGTCGGATTTACGATCCAGTTATCATCAAGTTAGGATAAAGGATGAGGACATAAGAAAAATAGATTTTCGGACAAGATATGGACACTACAAATTCATAGTCATACCTTTCGGACTCACTAATGCACCAACCACGTTTATGTGCCTGATGAACAGTATTTTTAGTTAGTACTTAGACAAGTTCGTGGTAGTATTTATTGACAATATTCTAGTCTATTCAAAAACGGAGAAGGAACATGATGAACACTTAAGTATAGTTCTGCAAACATTGAGAAAACACAAACTGTACGCCAAATTTGACAAGTGTGACTTCTATCAAAAAGAAATACAATATCTGGGACATGTAATTTCAGCGTAAGGCATTGTCATAGACCCAGAGAAGACAAAAGCCATCATGGAATGGCCAGTACCTAACGATGTAGAGGATATCTAATCATTCATGGGAACCATCGGATATTACCGCAGGTTTATATAAGGGTTTTCCAAGATAGCCTACCCTATCATGTCCTTACAAAAGAAAGGGACCAAGTTTAATTAGTCAGAGAAGTGTCAAGATAGTTTTAACAAACTGAAGGAATTATTGACAACCGCACCCATATTGAAGGTAGCAAACCCAGATAAAGACTTCACCATATGTGTTGATACAAGTAAAGAAGGACTAGGTGGTGTCCTAACTCAGGAAGGACACGTTATTTTTTATGAGTCCCTGAAATTAAAAGAACACGAGCGAAATTATGTCACTCATGAGTTAGAATTTGTAGTGGTAATACACGCCTTAAAAGTGTTGCGACACTACATAATGGGAATGAAATTTCTATTATTGATAGATAGTAGCGGGGTGAAATATTTGTTTAGCCAACCAAATATTAATACAAGACAAGAAAGATGGCTAGCCTTCTTGAGTGAATTCAACTTCGAGGTCAAACATCAAGGGTGAGGAAAATAAGGTAGCAGACGCTTTAAGAAAAAGAGTCCATGGGTTATTTAAGATAAATATTAGCAAGGCAGAAAGTGATCTAGAACAAAGGATAAGGACGATAGGTATTAATGATGAAAATTACACTAAGGTGATGGAAGAATTACAAAACAGTACCACAAACTCAAAAAAACCAGATCTAAGTATCGACAAGAAGGAACTATTATGATTTAAAAATAGACTTTACATAGCAGATTTGATAGAGTTAAAATTAACGATTTTGGACGAAGGGCATAAGAAACCATATTCTAGCCATCCAGGTTACCAGAAAATAGTAATAACACTTAGAAAACTATTTTACTAGCCTAATATGAAGGGAAAAACAACAGAGTACTTGGTTAGGTTCCAATATTGTTAGCAGGTTAAGGCTGAACACCAGCATCTAGCCAGCCTATTACAACCACTACCAGTGCCAGAATGGAAATGGGAGACCATATCGCTGGACTTTATAACAGGTTTGCCTAAAACTCAGAAACAGAATGATTCTATCATTGTTGTAATCAATAAACTCAGTAAGTCTGCACACTTTAATCCTGTAAAATCTACTTTTAAAGTTATAAACATTGTTGAAATATTCATGAAAGAAATTTTTAGACTACATGGTATTCCTAAAATGGTGATTTCAGATAGAGACGTAAAATTCACATCCGCTTTTTGGAAGGAATTGTTTGCAGGGCTAAATACTAATTTGAATTTCAGTACAAGTTATCATCCACAAATGGATGGACAGACCAAAAGTACAAACCAAATCGTAGAGGATATGCTCCTCATGTACGTAAGAACAAAACCGAACAAGTGGGAAGACTACCTACACTTTGTAGAATTTGAATATAACAATGGGTACCAAACTTCGGCTAAGTTGAGCCCTTTTGAAGTAGTGGACAACATAAAGTGTATGACTCCAATTATCTAGGATACCTCGGTTGACAGACTCATGGTTGGACCATAGATGCTCTAAGAAATGGATAACATGGTAAGAAAGGTACAACAGAACTTGAAAGAAGCACAGGACAGATAGAAGACCTATGCAAATCATAAAAGAAGACACTTGGAATTTCAAGTGGGAGACCCTGTTTACTTGAAGGTCAAAGCCCAAAAAATCTCATTGAAGTTAGGGAACTGTGCCAAGTTGGCACCCAGGTTTTGTGGGCCCTTTGAGATACTAGCTCGAATTGGACCCGTAGCATATCAACTTGCACTTCTGGATAATCTAATAATTCATAATGTATTTCATGTTTCTTTGTTGAAAAAGTATATTCATGACCCTACTCATATGATTGATTGGAACTTGGTGCAGGTGGAACCCGAAGGAGAGTTCCAGGTGGAACCCCTGCACATTTTGGACCGGAGAGAAATAACACTTCGGAACAGAGCTGTCGCTCAGGTAAAGGTGCAATGGAAGCACTTTAGTCCTGAGGAGGCCACTTGGGAGTTGGAGGGATATTTGCGTAAATATCATCCAATCATGTTCCAAGAAAGGAACAAACAATGAGGAAAGTGTTTTACTGAAGGGGGAAAGGATGTGATATCCCCAAAAATAAAATATTTTTGAAATTTAAATTTATTGGAAATTTATTCCATTTATAGTAAATTCAAATTTGGAAAATTTTTGCCATTTATGAAAATTCCGAATTTCGAATTTAATAATTGTAATTAATTATTATGACTATTGGGAAGAGACTTGATTTGACCCAACTAACTATTTGACTATGACACTTGTATGAAAAAAAAATATTTTATATTGATTGCAGGAGGACAAATGGAACAACCATGTTGAATTTAGTTGACCATGACTCCATGAATGGGGAACATGTTGGAAATACCCCTAGACTGATTGTTACAAGTGGAAAATTAGTGATTTGGCCATTAACAACCCCTAAAAATCAGGAATTTAGAAAGCTGCGAAAATCCCCAAGGGAGGGAAAAAGACCTAGGCAAATTGATAAATAACATATGTGAGGAGACAGGACATTGTCGAGTATGATGGGGAAAGGAGACTACTAGTTTTCTTGCTATTATGAAAACTGTGGATTGAGTGTGAGGCAAGAGGAACCTATTGGAACTGAAATTCATTGCTGAGAAGGAGTTTTGTTTTCAAGTTTTCCCTCGTGGACTCATGGTCAGGCCAGGGGGTGAACTGTGCAAGTGATTTTGGCTACTCGGTTCTACAGTTGGGAGGAACATGGTTGTTTCCTTTGTCTTTCCACGAGTTAGTTCAGATATGTTACTCTAATCCTTATCTCTCTGAATGATTTTATATCTGATGCATTGTACATGTTAAATCTGAACTGAAATGATTCTCTTTATCTGTTTTAATGATCATATAATTGATGTAAGGTACTGGTTGTATCTAAATTTAAGTATTTTTGTCTCTGTGGGATGAATTAGTTACAGATATAGTGAAATCATTAAAATCTGTATGCATCCAATAACCTGAGCGAAGACTGTTCGATTACATGAATATGTGCAGTCCACTCTACTATAGAATAGTTATAAATCATTTCTGAAATCATCTCCTGGCAACCTCTATGATTGAATTAGAACCTATACAAAAGTTATAAATCATTTGATATCCTCCTAGAAATATCAAATGGATTTGTATAATTAAGTTCTGGATATGTTCCCTGAAATTAAAACCTAAAGTAGAACCATATATGTATCAATGGACTTAAACGAACAAACCTATTTAAAGGTATACATCTAGATCTGTAATTAAATCGTTTAAGTTGAATTATATATATGGATCAATGAACTTGGAAGAGCAAATATATTTACAAGTATACATTTAATTATGCAATTTAATCCTAGGCAGAATTTCCTAGACATAATTATCTATATAGTTGGATTTGAATAGAACCAGAATAATGAAGTATAAGGGAATGAACATAACTAAGGGAGAAAGTCACTCTAAACCCAATGGTATAATTATATGAATTTTCTATTACAAGAATGAAAAGTTATGTAGGCTAGTATCATACTACAGGAAAGTGAATAATGATTTTAACAAATACAATATCGACGCATGACACAAACATAATGTATACATCTTATATGTGCTTTGAATAGTCACTATTGTCTATACAAAGGTGGGGTATTCCAATTCGACTATATCGAGAGTTCTGCTGAGAGAAACAAAAGTTCTTAAAATTTCATGACTGTAGCATTACTACATTTCGGGAAAACAATTGTGAGATTGTAAGATATACTTTAAATTCCTTATTTAGGAAATTACAGAGTAAACTCAATCTATTCAAAAAAAATTGAAATTATTTGAAGGACAAGAATCGATAAAACTCAGAAATCTAGAGATGTGAAACTCTCTTTCTTGAATGATCATCTTTGGATAAGAATTGCCTTAACGAGAGATCATTCATACAGACATTAATGAAATCAAGAAATGATGGTTCTTGTATCTTAAATAGAGATTCCTGAATACATGAAATTATAAAGGTAACAAATAGAACGTTGGGGATAATTTTTCCGAAAATATTTTTCTTTAAAACAACAAGTTTCCTTTGATGATAAGCTTAATAAATTAAAGAATTCCCTCTAATAGTAAACTTGGATCTAGTTTCACCAATTCTAGTGTTTAAATAATAGTTTATTTCCCTACACCATGCATGACTGTACCCATTTCCCTTAAATGGAACAATAACGAAAAAAAATTCAGGGTTTAACCCTTAGACATCCGATACAAGAAATAAGAGCATGGGAAACGTTACTTAATATCAAGAGAAAGCTATGAACAAAAACATGGCCTCCATGCTTTGGAATTGAAGAGATAGTTTGAGAGAAACTATCACGGAACCCGAGTACCTTTTTCATGACGGGTAGGGGCCGACACCTGCACCTTGGGTGGTCATAAACCCTACAAGTTTCATCATTGAAAATAATTAGCAAAATACAGAGTAAGACTTTAAACTTAGATTGAAAGGTAAATTGATAACCATAGTTATGTCAGGTGATACTCAACTTAGGAGCCGAAAATCAACATCCAGTTATTGTCGCGCCCCTGTCTTATAAACGACCCTGGCCGAGGGGGAGGATGGTCCCTAGAACTTTTTATGGGTACCCTCGCAATAGGTAGAGTCCCATCATTAATATAGAGAATCATATTTTTTTATCAATTTCTTTGAAAATAAAATAATAGCAGTGTGAGTTCAAGATTTACACCTTCTTAATAAACCCTTTTACGAACAGATTGAAGATCATAACACAAAGTCAAGAGAATTCTCGCAGAAGGTACTCTAACTTAATGAGAGATAGACCCTCATTAACCCACTATCATACTTCAAACAATATGTATCAGTCACATATAAAGTTAGAGACATTAAGAGATAGGCTTGACCCTATTTTTAGAATCTTTACCTGGCATAGGAAAGGACTTCTCTGAACTATTCTAAGTTACTTACAAATATAGTTACTAGCCACAGGGTCAAAACCAGAAATAATTCCACAAGGACACAAACAACAGACCACGATGTATAACAATAGTTTAAAGAGGTAAAGAGTAGTGATTCAAGGATACAGTGGGAAAACCTCATCTACAACGAGTACCAGAATAGGAATACATAGACTTCGAACATTATCGTCGGGAGAAAAGGGGGCAATTAAAATCAAAGTAAGGGTTACAAGAAGTAAAGGTTTTCATCTTAACCAAACCCTGAAATCTGGTTTCAAATTTAAGATATGATAACTCTCTTGGAAACTTACCAGGAAGTCGTTTGTGCCATCGGCTTCACCAAAATTTGATCACAAAGGTGGTATCCCTTACCTGCCGAGGAATGCATAATGCAGAACCCTCCCCTTCAAAGTCACAATGGCAAGAGAGGAACCACCTAACGCTAAGAGGAGACAAGTACTACTAATATTAAACACTGAAATTACAAGCCATGTGCTAGGGCAAAGTTGGCACACCAGGATTGGGAGCGGCAGGTGGGAGAGCCATCGGGACTAGTGTTTAGAGGACCCTAATTAATTATAGGGACATAACTTTAACTCCTCTTGGCAGATACATCTCTCTCCCTTACCAATGAAGATGCAAAGTTAATAGTAGTCATTTCATGACTGTCCAAGTGGAACTAGCCAGTCACTAAGAGTTAGTTATCATTCTATTACCTCCATCAGTGAAATGAGATTTAGTTACAATGTAGTCATGCAGAGAATTGTGCGGGATTGGTCTAGTTTTCCAATCGTTATGATGGGGAACTAAGAGTGTCATAACCATGATGGAGCCATTAAAGAAAATACATTGAAGCGACTCATGCATCGTCATTAATATCATTAACCTGTTCC
>ML785269.1:178095-195679 GCA_009831015.1 Picea engelmannii
TGCTTTCTTCTCTCTTATCTAACTGAGTGAAAATTGTGGTGAGGAACATCATAAATCTATGAATCATCTCATTTGTTTCTTTGATGTCATTTTTTCTTAGCATCTTTCTTTTGTGTGAAATTTTTTATTTTCTTTGTTATCTTTTGTTTTCTTTTTGCTGCTTATTTCAATCATAGCAAGAGGGTGTGTTGTTTGTGTGAAATCTTCTTATGCTTGTCCGAATCTCCTTGATCTAAAAGGTTAGTTGGAAGGAGAATTTTTGCATTGAATTAATCATCATTTGCATACAAACAACAAAGATACATCTTAGTGATTGGTTTTCATATTAGAAGGAATTTCTAAATTTTTTTAGCATTACATTGGATTTGATTAAGAATGAATTGATTGAGGACATTCCATATTTAGTGTTTGATAGTGAAAACAACTCTTTCTCTTTCCCTTAAATAGGAATTCATTGAAAAGAAACAATTTCTTATCATCTTTTATGCATTTTGTTGGGGGAATTGATTCATCGTTCTATCATTTTCACTTTCATACACCCTTTGAGTAAAGAACAACTGTAAAATTAATGCTAATTAAAAAATTATCTAGAACATTTTTTATTTGTAGGATCTTCCACCAACATTAGACTAGGATTAGTACATTGGATTAGGTTGTGAGTACAACTCTCAAATTTTCAAAACAAACATTAGCATCATGAGCTAGGGAATTTCAAATACAATTGTCATATAGGTTTTCTGGGATCTGCCTCTCACATAGGGGTTATGCATGAGGTCACATTCAGGTGAATGATGGATATTATCCCTCCATGGTTCAACTGTTTGTAGTGGTCGGATCATATATTGGGGGTCACTTGAAGGTATACCCGCGATTATGTGTGGGAGCCTCTCGGGTTGATTTCAGACTTGTTATCCTACCCATACGTTCGGAATGGACTGTCGATTGTACCTGTCTAGGGGCTAACTATGAGTTTGTGTCTTTAGTTGCCATAATATTTTAGGTACTTACACGAGGTGACGGTGAAGGGAATTCTTTGTTGTACCTGGAATAGACGGTGGTCAAACTCACTCGGGCTCCTTGGAGGGTAAATCCACAATTACTGCATGGAATCGTGCACCAAGGCATAAGTTCATTAAGCAAGTCACCATCGTAACTGTTCCACCATTTCCTAGCCCCTTCTCGACTTGATCACATGACGTTGGATTTCACCACCACCTAGTACTATCATCGAGAGAAGGTCTTGTTTGCTTGGTGTTGATTCCTAGATTTTTAGTGAATGTTGTTTATTTTTTTTAGTTGGCCCTAGATTTTCAGTGTGTTCTATTATTCTCCAAAATTGAACCTGTAGATGATAAAGGTCTTCGTCGACCATGTAGGATGCAAGGGCTTCCTCTGGAAGGCTATCAACCCTTACCTCCTAACCCTCTAGAAGACAACTGTTGTGGAGAGGTAGAAAATCAAGCTGACGTTGGAAGTGTTATTGCTCCTCTGTTAGATAACTCAGAAGGTGCTTTGGTTATGGTTGAAAATACCACTCCTCACACTACATCTATGTCGATAACCCCTCTAGAACTAGTTTTTCTTCGTTTATACTCCCTTGGGAATGTCATAGACGAAGAGGTCCCACAATTACCAAAGATAAATTTTACTGAAACATATATGGGATCCATAGAACCAACCTTTGGTGATGAGTATAGGACTCTTGTTCATCCTAGAACCGCAGTAGATACAAATCCAACACCTACTTTTTTTGTATGGAGGACTTCATTGGGACGTGATCTCTATGAGAATTTCAAATCCTTTCAACAACCCTTTCATCCTCATGACCCTCCTGGCAAAACAGGACCATCCAGTCAAACTGTGAATCACCCAATCGATCATGTCATTAGCCCTACTGTTAGGTCAACACAATTCCATCCTAATGCTGGACTCATCACCTCTACTCATCTCCAAGGCACTTCAATCCCTACCCCCGTTTTTATAAGTTTTTACTCTACAACTCCACATGTTCCACACAATCCTGCTGGGACATCTTTTCACCTGAGAATGCAGACCCCTACCAGCAAAACACAACTGTCTGGAGGGAAACCACCATCTAACAAACCATTCCCTCCTGGAGGATTATCATTCTATGGCAGGCCTACCCCTCTCGGGGGAGAACCCTCTTTTCATGCTCCTCCTGGAGGGAAACCTCCCTTTGTCAGTCATACCCCGATCATTAATCCACCGCCGGCAGGGGGGCAACCTTCGTTTGCTGGAAACCCTTCATAATATTGGGGAGAATCTTCAAGAGGCACTTTTATTCAACCCCACACTGGGGGACACTCGTATCGTAACCCACTAGGAGGAGTATCAAATATTGTTCCTTCCAGAACATCTTACGAACAACTTTATCTTGGTGGCATCCCAAACACCACCTAGAGTTCTCTGGGACAACAACCTTACCCTCCTCATGGGTCTAATGTGTATCCACCTCCAGGTTTTACTCCTTACTATCCTCAAGGGAAAAATTTGTATCCTCCTTATGGGAAAGCAAATCACTTGGCCTATAATGCTCAGAACCCACCGGGTTATGCCAATGTTTCTCAAACCCCCTCGAATCCTATGTACTTTGGTCAGCATCAACCTTATGCAAGAGGACCCACTAGTTATACTTATCCACCTAACCTAGTGTATCATTCTACTGGTGTTCATATGCCACACCAATATCATCCACAAATTAACCAACAACTACCTTTCCTTGCGACTCTAGATCTCCCAGACCTGTCTCGGTTAAAGAATGATCCTATTTTTCATTCACCGGTTTGGCCAATCATTCCAACTAAACTTCCTTCTGATATTCTGAAATTTGACAGAAAATATGGCAAAGATCCAAACAACCATGTGATGACTTTCCATTTGTGGTGTTAATCAAACTCCCTCATGGATGATTCTATACGTTTGCATCTTTTCCAACGAACACTTATGGGTTCTGCAGCAAAGTGGTATATTGAATTACCATGTGCTTCTTTTCATGATTTCAACTCCCTTGCCATGTCTTTCCTCACACACTTTCAATTACCTATTCGCTACGAGACAGGTACTGAATTCTTGACCTCCCTTCGTCAAACTGACTCTGTGCATATCTCTGACCATATTCATGAGTGGAGACAACGATGAAGAATGATCAAGGTAATCATTCTTGACATATTATTGGTATAATGGTTTACTAAATCGCTTTTACCTCTGATCGCTCGCGATGTCACTATGGGTGATACAGTCACCGAGGAAAAATCCATTGCTCAGGCTCAATACTTAGATTTGGTTTATTCACAATCTGGTACTTTGTATGATTTTCTTTCGAATGTTTCTTGAGCTAATACCGATCCATCTAAGCCGTCATCCTCATCTCATGCAGATGGTGTTATCAGTTCCATCAAAACTCAATCTACTTCCCAATCGAGCACACTCTTGTCTACCTCCCCCCAAACTCAAATCTCTCAGGTGAATGCAATTCACTCTGCCCCTTCAAAACAATCCGGAGGTAAGAAGAAGACAAAGAATAAGTCAAAAAATACCAATAACAAGGAACAACCAAAAAATCAAGCTCAAACACCTGCTACCAAAAAGAAGCCACAACGGAAACTGAAATTCCTGTGTATAATTTGTGGTGATGATCACTACACTTGAGACTATCCACATTGCAATGAAGTGGCCAAAATTTTCCAAGGAAATTCACAACCCGTTGTTCTTACTCAACCTTTTCCACAACAACAATCCATGGTTGCTCAAACTCCTTCTCCTGGGGGAAATTATAGCCATCCTCATAATGAGGCCTCAACAAGTGCACATATTTATATGTTTAATGAGATTAATTTTAACACTCATTCTAAGACATATGACACACCGGGTAACCTTGACAAAGGAAAAGACACTAACGGTACCGATACTTTACCGGATCCATCACTGTCCTCCATTAGTCTTCCATCGATTAATCCTCCGTCTGGACCACTTCAGATTGAGAACCCCATGTTCGACTCTACCTTACGCCCTCCTAAGAGAAATATCCACAAAGCTACTTTTAATCCTAGTTCATGTGCTGCCCAGAACTACAACATTGTTAAAGATTTGGCTCAAGCACCGTGTAATATGTCTGCAGTAGAATTTCTACAAAACTTCCGCAGTCAACGTAGAATTCTCTTGGCCACTATTGGTGTTGTTGATCCTTAGTCATCCAACCATATCATTTTTAACCTGGACAATTATGCGTCTCGACTCTCCCACCAAATTTCTTTCTAAGTTGATGTTGTTGTTCACAATAAAAAAATACACTGAACTATCTTGGATGAGGGAGCCTCTACTTGTCTCATGTCTTTGGTATGTTGGAAAGGTTTTAAATCACCTGCACTTAACAAATCCCCAATGATGTTACGTGCCTTTGATGGGTGAGGTTTTCATCCCCATGGGCTTTTACAGTCCCTGCCCATCTAATTGGGTGGAAAAATTGTTACTGTTGATGTCAAGGTGGTCAATGCTCCCCTCGATTACAACTTGTTACTTGAAATAAGTTGGTTTTATGCCATGAATATCATTGCCTCATCGGTATTTCGATATGTACAATTTCCTCATCAGGGAAAAATTGTCGCTATTGAACAGTTGGATTTCTGCACGACCGATGCTTGCACTCCCGCTACCAACAATATTCCTTTCTTGGGAGATCACAAGATCATGTATGAAAGTGTTGGTGTTGTCTTACTAAAATATTCTAGCCTCATGGGTACCTTCCCTACACCACTTCCACCTACTACACATCATATTACCACTGTCGATATGATTTCGACCATAGCTTATCAATCTTTGGAATCATCTGACCCTTGGATTGTACCTAGTCCGTTGGAATTCGATGCACTAGTTGACACCATGCCACTTACTTCAGTCGAAACATCATACGTTTCCATCCAATTTTCTTCTCCCTCTTTGGATGACCAACATCTATTGGCACCCAACAATCTCTCAATGCCACCATAGTTAAGTTCCTTGTCGTTTGTGATCGACTACATTTCTCCAATTTTTCCTTCTCATGAATCTATTATGGAAATGCTTCGCATTGACAAGTTACCTCGAGATAATAACCATCACCGATCCTCTTTTCTTCCCCCTCATGAAGAAATTTGCGAAGATATACACTCTATATCCCCTCCTAATATTGATTTTCCATCATCTCCCATGATTTCAACTTCCGACAATTTTGATCCGGTAGTGGACATGGTGATCTCTTCGGTAGGGTTGTTGGAGTCTAGTCTCCATACCCTGGTCGCGACCCTCAACATGTGTTCCTTCCAGAGTCATGTTCTTCCATCCAGTGAAGATCTCTTGGAAGCCATGACTGAGTCTTGTCCCTTGAAATGGTGTCCTTTCAGAGTGTTATTCTCTTGGAAGCCATGATCAAGGAGAAGCTACGAGCATGGTTTCTCTTCTCTATAGCAAGATCGCTCAAAAATGAAACCGAGGCTTTGAGCATAGTTTTTCCTCTCTGTAGCAAGCTCATTAAAAATTGAAACAACAATCTCGGGATTGAACCCGGAACCCTGAGCATAGTTATTTTCCTATGTCAAGATCATTAAAAAATGAAATAGTCACCTCTCTTGAACCTTCTTTTCATCCATCCTTCTCCTCTTTCTCATCTAGTAGGGAAATTGGTGACAACCTCAAAGTCGGTAAATGAATTGTAGCTTGGAGGGCATGTCTCCATCCTTTGATGATCATTTTGGAGTTAAGCCACTAGATTTAAAGTTAGGGGCATATTAAGCTTAGTCTTTGTTATTTCTCGTGCTCGTAAATACATGAGAATGCATTCGAGTAAACTTTTATCTCTTTTTTAGACCCGTATGGATACACTAAAAAGGAACCCCCTCGAGTCATCTTTAAGCTCTTTTCAGACTCTCTGAACATGAAAAGATTGTCGAGTGATCTTGCTTCCTTTCACACTCGTTAAAAGGTTTGAAAAGGCGTCTTTCGAGTGGTAGTTTATCTCTTTTTCGGCCTCATGAGACTAACATTACGAAAAAGGACCACATTGGAGTCATTTTTAAGTTATTTTCAGACTCTCTAAATATGAAAAACCACCGAGTTTACATTATCTGGGCTCGTTAAACCGTCAACACTGAAGGGCACATATGGGGCCGAACTCTTACTTCTTCCAGTTCCTTAAACAAAGGAAGAGGAACTTACCAAAGGTGAGTGATATTTAGCATGTGTTACCCTCCTTGATCTCATTAAATTAAAAAGAGGTACTCATCTATCTGGATGGGGGAAAAATTGAAGGAAGCAAGCCAAGAAGTTTTTGAGAACATTACCAGTAACTCTTAGAGTCACCTTTGAACATGGCACTTTGTCTTTGCACACATATTAATCTGTTGAACCGCTGCACTGAACCGATCCTCTAAGTTTTTCTTACTCCTTTGGGTCACCCGACAAAAGTCACAGTATCCACTAGATCATCGGGTTTTGGTCCATGTCATGTTTCTGCTGTTGTGCCTCAGTTTTCAAGGGAAGTATCCACCTCGAGAGTCAGCCATAAAAAATATCTTGTTTCAATACCCCTGTCAGTCCATTTGATCCACCAATTACATCTCTGTGTTAGTTTCGTGTCATTGATGGGGGATACATCAAGGCCCTCCTTCGACGAGTCTATTCTTGTCGACTTCAACACATTATCCAGGAACTAGACTTAGAAACTATTTGGTACTTTGGGATCTGCATGCCTTAATGGAAGGCCTCCTCACATTTGACAATGGGTTAACATCGTTGACCTCTATTCGGATGATTCGATGGATGATCAACTTCATCTCATCTATCCACATTCATTGGAATGTACTAAGTACCTTGGGAATCATTGACATCAATGGTGATCTCCCTCGCGCTTGTTAACAGTTCACCTCATTGACCGGTAATCAAGCGGTTTATTCCATGTTCGACATCAAAACATCTATTCGCATGGTTAGATTCATACTACATCGGGATCGGTAAGAAGACCCTGGGTTGAGTCATCACTCTTATATGTACTTTGCCAAGGTTGCGACGAAGTTTTATTTGAACATTGACACGTATAGTGTTACATAGATCCACTCTGTATTGGTCGTGGCTATGTCTTGTCATCTCGTAGATCCACTGTGTATTCTCTGTGGCTATGATCAGTTCAAAGGAGTATAGATCCACATTGTATCCTTGGTGGCTATACCTTTTATCAATATAATTATGGATCCGCAGTGTATTTATGGCGACCATACCTTGAAAGTCTCTATCACTCAAGCATAGGTATGCCTGCCTTGGGTTTGAAGCATGTCTTAACATTTGTTTGATGTTCATGTCTAAGTCCGTACCCTTGTTTGAAAGTATGAAAAGCATTTTAGTTATCAGTTCTCATCTTCTAACTTCATATTTTCGGGGGAAATATGTTACACATCAAAAGTACTCATTACGACAATGGCCTAGTGTTGTTGTTATAAATATTACAAGTGTCACATTTTGGTCACAAGTGTCAGAAAAATAATACTACCATACTGTCTATATCATGCCTATAATGACATTAGAAGGACACTTGAAACACCTCAAACAAATGATTTGGAAGAAGAGGAATGGGTTAACAAAGTTTATAAACCTTTTGCCACTGGAAAATCCATGGTTTCTCAAACTCCCTCTCCTGGGGGCAGTTCTAGCCATCTTCATGATGAGGCCTCAATGAGTGCACATATTTATATGTTTAATGGGATTAATTTTAACACTCGTTCTAAGACATACGAAACACCAGGTAACCCTGACAAAGGAAAAGACACTAACTGTACTGGTAGTTTACTAGATCCATCATTATCCCCCATTAGTCTTCCATCGATTAATCCTCTGTCTGGACCACTTCAGATTGAGAAAACCACGTTCGACTCTACCTTACACCCTCCTAAGATCATTATCTGCAAAGCTACTTTTAATCCTAGTTCACGTGTTGCCCATAACTACAACATTGTTAAAGATTTGGCTCAAGCACTGTGTGTTATGTCTGCGTTAGAAGTTCTACTACACTGCCCCAGTCAACGTAGAACACTCTTGGCCACTATTAGTGTTGTTGATCCTGAGTCATCCAACCATATCATGTTTAACCTAGACAATTATGCATCTCGACTCTCCCACCAACTTTCTTTCCAAGTTGATGTTGTTGTTCATAGTAAAAAAATACACCGAACTATCGTGGATGAGGGAGCCTCTACTT
This sequence comes from Picea engelmannii, assembly GCA_009831015.1. Classification (NCBI taxonomy): domain Eukaryota; kingdom Viridiplantae; phylum Streptophyta; class Pinopsida; order Pinales; family Pinaceae; genus Picea; species Picea engelmannii. The sequence continues at coordinate 186,338 of ML785269.1, forward strand.
GTGTCATGTCTTTGGCATGTTGGAAAGGTTTTAAATCACCTATACTTAACAAATCCCCAATGATGTTACAGGCCTTTGATGGGAGAGGTTTTCATCCCCATGGGATTTTACAGTCCCTGCCCATCCAATTGGGTGGAAAAACTATTACTGTTGATGTCGAGGTGGTCGATGCTCCCCTCGATTACAACTTGTTACTTGGAAGAAGTTGGTTTTATGCCATGACTATTGTTGCCTCGTCGGTATTTCGATATGTACAATTTCCTCATCAGGGCAAAATTGTCACTGTTGATCAGTTGGATTTCTGCACAATCGATGCTCGCGCTCCCGCTACCAACAATATTCCTTTTTTGGGAGACCACAAGATCACGTATGAAAGCGTTGGTGTTGGCTTACTGAAAGATTCTAGCCTCATGGGTACCTTCCCTACACCACTTCCACCGACTACATATCATATTACCACTATCGATATGATTTCAACCACATCTTATCAATCTTTGGAATCATTTGACCCTTGGATTGTACCTAGTCCATTGGAATTCGATGCACTATATGACACCATGCCACTTGCTTCAGTTGAAAAATCATACGTTTCCATCCAATCTGCTTCTCCCTCTTCGGATGACCAACATCTATTGGCACCTGACAATCTCTCAATGCCACCATAGTTAAGTTCCTTGTCGTCTATGATCGACTACATTTCCCCAATTTTTCCTTCTGATGAATCTATTATGGAAATTCTTCACATTGACAAGTTACCTCAAGATAATAACCATCACCGATCCTCTTTTCTTCCCCCTCGTGAAGAAAATTAGGAAGATATACACTCTATATCCCCTCCTAATATTGATTTTCCATCATCTCTCATGATTTCAACTTCCGATAATTTGGATCTGGTAGTGGACATGGTGATCTCTTTGGTAGAGATGTTGAAGCTTGGTCTCCTTACCCTTGTCGCGACCCTCAACATGTGTTCCTTCCAGAGTCATGTTCTTCCATCCAGTGAAGATATCTTGGAAGCCATGACTAAGTCTTTTCCCTTGACATGGTGTCCTTTCAGAGCATTATTCTCTTGGAAGCCATGATCAAGGAGAAGCTACGAGCATGGTTTCTCTTCTCTGTAACAAGCTCCCTCAAAAATGAAACTAAGGCTTTGAGCATAGTTTTTCCTCTCTGTAGCAAGCTCGTTAAAAAATGAAACAACAATCTGGGGATCGAACCTGAAACCCTAAGCATAGTTATTTTCCTATGTCAAGCTCATTAAAAAAAAAATAGTCACCTCTCTTGAACCTTCTTTTCATCCACCCTTCTCCTTTTTCTCATTTAGTAGGGAAATTGGTGACAACCTTAAAGTCAGTGAATGAATTGAAGCTTGGAGGGCATGTCTCTAGCCTTTGATGATCATTCTGGAGTTAAGCCACTATATTTCAAGCTGGGGTCATACTGAGCTTAGTCTTTGTTCTTTCTTGTGCTCGTAAATACATGAGAATGCATTCGGGTAAAATTTTACCTCTTTTTTGGACCCATATGGATACACGAAAAAGGAACCCCCTGGAGTCATCTTTAAGATCTTTTTAGACTCTCTAAACATGAAAATATTGTCGAGTGATCTTGCTTCCTTTCACACTCGTTAAAAGGTTTGAAAATGTGTCTTTTGAGTGGTAGTTTATCTCTTTTTTGGCCTCATGAGACTAACATTATGAAAAAGGACCACATTAGAGTCATTTTTAAGTTATTTTCAGACTCTCTAAATATGAAAAACCAATGAGTTTGCATTATCTGGGCTTGTTAAACCATCATACACTGAAGGGCCCATATGGGACTGAAATCTTACTTCTTCCAGTTCGTTAAACAAAGGAAGAGGAACTTACCGAAGGTGAGTTATATCGAGCATGTGTTACCCTCCTCGAGATCATTAAATTAAAAAGAGGTACTCATCTATCTGGATGGGGGGGAAATTGAAGCAAGCAAGCCAAGCAGATTTTGAAAACATTACTAGTAATGCTTAGTGTCACATTTGAACATGGAACTTTGTCTTTGTGCACATATTAATCCGCTAAAACTCTGCATTGAACCAATCCTCTAAGTTTTCTTTCTCCTTTGGGTCACCTGACAAAAGTCACAGTATCCACTGCATCATCGTGTTTTGGTCCATGTCATGTTTCTGCTGTTTTGCCTCAGTGTTCAAGGGAAATATTTTCCTCGAGAGTCATCCATCACAAATATTTTATTTCAATACCCGTGTCAGTCCATTTGATCTACCAATTACATCTCTATGTCAGTTACATGTCATTGATGGTGGATACATCAAGGCCCTCCTTTGACGAGTCTATTCCTGTCGACTTCAACACATTATCCAGGAACTAGACTTAGAAACTAGTTGGTACTTTGGGACCTGCATGCCTTAATGGCATGCCTCCTCACATTCGACATTGGGTTAACATCATTGAACTCTGATCAGATGATTCCACGGATGTTCGACTTCAAATCATCTATTCACGTTTGTTGGAATGTACTAAGTACCTTTGGAATCATTGACATCAATGGTGATATGCCTCACACTTGTTAACGGTTCACCTCATTGACTGGTAATCAAGTGGTTTCTGCCATGTTCAACATCAAAACATCTATTCGCACGGTTAGATTTATGTTGCATCAATATCAGTAAGAAGACCCTGGGTTGAGTCATCACTCTTATATGTACTTTGCCCAGGTTGCGACGAAGGTTTATTTGAACATTGACACGTATGTTGTTACATAGATCCACTTTGTATTGGTCATGGCTATATCTTGTCATCTTGTAGATCCACTATGTATTCTTCGTGGATATAATTAGTTCAAAGGAGTATAGATCCACATTGTATCCTCGGTGGCTATACCTTTTATCAATATAATTATGGATCCATAATGTATTTATGGTGGCCATACCTTGAAAGTCTTTATCACTAAAGCATAGGTATGCCTGCCTTGGGTTTGAAGCATGTATTAACATTTGTTTGATGGTTGGGTGCAGCTTCTGTCAGGTTCTCTAAGTCTGTACCCTTGCTTGAAAGTATGCAAATAATTTCAGTTATCAGTTCTCATCTTCTAACTTCATACTTTGGGGGGAAATCTGTTACACATCAAAATTACTCATTACGACAATGGCCTAGTGTCGTCGTTATCAATATTACAAGTGTCGCATTTTTTTCACAAGTGTTGCAAGTGTCATAAAAAGAATACTACCATATTGTCTACGTGGTCCCTATAATGACATCGAAAGGACACTTGGAAAACCTCAAACAACTGATTTGGAAGAAGAGGAGTGGGTTAACAAAGTTTATAAACCTTTTGCCACTAGAAAATCCACTCAAAAGATATTTTTGGAGAGGAGTGCTCCCCTATATACTGAAAATAAGTATTGGCTCTCTGTGCACCCTTTTAGGGGAGTGTTATAACGCTCTGGTACCACTTTTGGGGGAGCGTTACCTTTTCTGGGTGAAATTTGGTTTGTTGAGAAGAATGAGAGAGAGAACCCTTCAATCTCTAAAGGTAGTTGGATTCAAATCCTTGGTCAAACCATGATCTTAGGGAAGATCCATAACTAAAGGAGGAGAATCCTCAACTTACCCCAAATATATCTCAAGTGGTTGGGCCTCTCCAAGCCTATATAAGGAGGCCTTCTCATGGTGAAAAAGGAGGAGGAAAGTATTGTGAAGCATCTAACTTATGATCTCATGAGGAATATGTCATTTGGAACATCATCATTCTGTGTGTGGACTGTTTAAGCAAGGGTTTGGACAAGGAGAACTCGATGAAGCTGTTGCACTCACATCTATGGATGTAAGTAACATTTTGTTCTCATTAATACAATCAATGCTTGGCCTGTTTCTTTCAAACTTGTACTTGTTTCATATAAGTTTGTCTACAGTAGATGGATCTATGTTTGAGCTAATATTAGTAGAATAGGAAGTATTTTGTACCTTTGTTTGTTTTGCAGTACCTATCAAGGAGCTCAAGATCGAAGCATAGCCTAGACTTTGCAAGGACAAATGTTGTTCATAAGGTACGTATCTTCCTCTTTCTCTTTCATTCATTAGCTTGGTTAGATCTAAAAGGAAGTCAATGTCCATGTTAATCACCTTTTGTCTTGGTCTTAAGAGTTTAGGGACCTTCAGAGAACCCACTTGTCCACAGGGGGATTTCTCTTTAATAATCAACACGGTCGATTTCTTCATTAAATGGTTTTTGAGGCTTCTCACCCTAAGATTATGCTTTTACTTTTGAGCTTTGATCTCTGTGAACTATTTTCTCTTCCTTTGAGATTATTCTTTTCATGTTTTCCATCGTCCTTTTTTTTCTTGCCATTAATGACAAGCACACTCTTCCTATAAAATATGCCAACAATTTCCCCCTTTGTCATTGATGGAAACCCTGAAAGGATGCACTATTCTTCTTAGACCTCCAACTGTAGCATCCAGACTAGACCTTTTCTCCCCCTTTGACATCAATGTCAAAGAAAACATGTTCCCCCTAATCTGTTGCATTACTTTTTGGAGGTATCATATATTCAACCAACACATACTCCCCCTTACAGGATGGACTCTCTTAGGTGAGAGAAGGGATGACACCCATCTTCTGATGGAGATATTCAAATGGTGTCTTGGTTAGGTGTCTAGTAAAGATGTCAGCAATTTTTTTTGTGGTTGGAATGGAATGAACCTAAAAAATCTGATTGGTGACCTTCTCTCTCAGAAAATGGTATTTTATGGGAATGTGCTTGGTCTTGGAGTGGAATACAGGATTCTTTGACACGTCAATTGCACTAGTATTATAACAATAAATTGGGATCATTGTAGTATACTTTACCTCCAAGTCTGCAAGTGTTTGAATCATCCACAATACTTGGGTACAACAACTAGCAGTTGTTATGTATTCAGCTTCAGTAGTAGATAAGGAAATGGAACCTTGCTTCTTGCTCAACCATGCTACAAGAGAATCTCCTAAGAATAATGCACCTCCACTCATGATTTTCCTTTCATCCATGCAGTTAGCCCAATCATCATCTGAATAGACTGATAATTGAAAATTTTGATTCCTAGGATACCATAGTCCATAGTTCATTATTTCTTTCAAATATTTGAATATTCTTTTGACAGCTAGAAAATGACTCTGTTTAGGTGCAAACTGATACCTTCCTACCATTCCAACAACATCCATTATGTCTAGACGATATGCTTTGATGTACAATAGGCTAACTATCATAGACCTATATGAACTTTTAATAACATTACGTGAGTCATCATCCTTTCTTAACTTGCATCTAGTGACCATAGGTGTGCTCACATGTTTAGAATATTCCATTTGAAACCTTTTCAAAATTTCTCTTAGATATTTTTCCTGAGAAAGAAATATTTCTTCAGGCTTTTGTTGACAGGATTAGATTGATTATATGGTTGTTGATCGAGTTGATTGTGTGCATGCAGGTAATCATGGTTAGAGGACACCATGGAGGTAGACGACGGGGTGCTAGGGGAGGAGGCGTGACGCCTTCGGCAACATCCATGCCTGAGGGGTATAACCCCCAGGGAGGCGAGAAGGTTCTCGGATAGGAGAAAATAGAAGTTGGTGATGTTATTGGGATAATGAGATCCTTTCAGCGCATGTTCGAGGCCCTGATCAGCCGTTTGGACAGAGACAAGGCTAGGGCGCTGGCACCCCCTGAGATTCTCCTGCGCGCACCGGCCGTTACAGGTAGCATTCACCATGAACTCGAGAAGGTAAAATTTCTCGAGTTCTTTGGTGCCCCGAACGGTGCCACCACTGAGGCATGGTTGGAGAATATGGCGATGTGATTTACACTTCACGATTATACCTCCAACATGAAGGTCCGCATGGCGGTCTTTCAACTAAAGGGGAGCGCTCTTCTATCGTGGAAGACGCTCCTGCCGCAGCTGAACATGGCTGTGGAAGACGTGTCATGGGAACTGTTTGAGGAACGGTTCCGAGAGAGGTACCTTTCAGAGGAATTCATTGAGCGTCAGCTCAATGAGTTCAATGCGTTACGACAGGGAGGTCGTACGGTGCCTGAGTACGAGGAACATTTCATGGAGTTGCTCCAGTATGCTCCTCATCTTAACACTGAGAAGCTCAAAGTCAACAGGTTCGTGTTTGGCCTTAACGAAAGTCTGCATGCAAAGGTTAGGATCTTGATGCCTCAAACCTTGCACGACACTATCCAAAAGGCCCTCATAGTAGAGGAGGAGCTAATCAGTGGGGGTCAGACCAGGACTCCAGCGAGACCTGCAGGGCAGAGTTCATCTGTTGCACTGTGACATTAGACACCAGTGAGACATACGCCGGGACATCGTGTCTTCCAGAGGGGATCCACATTTTCTACACCCCGATGACTTCCACCTCAGTAGCAGACACCTTATCGAGGACCACAACACCAGTAACAACGTCACCTGCAGCAGCAACAGTTTACGCCTGTTCAGCAGAACAGACCAGGGTTTCAGGCCGGTGGACAGTCATATTCTACTTCAGGTACCAGGATTAATGGGATGAAGAAAGGGTGTTGGACGTTTGGGGAGACACACTACCAGCGCGACTATCCTTTGGAGAGGACCAGGGTGCCCAGACCATTCGGACCCGCTATCGTGGGAGATATGGGCAAGGCCCATCGGATTCATGCAGCGGTGAATAACTTCCAGGCAGAGCACCAGTCAATTGTGCTCGAGACGACAGGTACTGTCGCTGACCAGACCCTTAGTATTTTGATAGACCCAGGAGCTACTGAGAGTTTCATTTCTGGTGCAGCGCTAAAAAGGATTAAGGTAAAGGCAGTCGAACAAGATGAGTTTACCTTCATGGAGATGGCTTCGAAAACCAAATAGAAGGTTGGAGGGAAGGTTACGGGCTGTGCCCTTAACCTGGGAGAGTTTGTCACGAGGGTCAACTTGTACGTCATGATCTTAGGATCTTATGATGTCGTGATCGGTATGGATTGGTTGGAAATGCATGAGGCGATACTCAACTGTAAGACGAAATGGTTGAGCTTGGTTGATGATGAAGGACAGATATGTGTGATTGTAGGAAGGAACCAGGGAGTTTCCTTGCAGTTCATCTCTTCCTTACAGTTACGGAAGAGTATGTGCAAGGGGTGAAAACTTTATGCGATCCTCGCACTAAACGAGAAGGGAGTAGCGGAAGGTCTAGAACACCTTCCGGTGGTGAAGGAGTTTGCGGACGTATTTCCATAGGAGTTGCCTGGGATGCCACCGGAAAGGGAACTGGAGTTTACCATAGACCTGAAACCGGGAACCAAACCGATAGTAAGAATGCCTTATCGGATGTCGACCCCAGAGTTGCAAGAGATGACAATGCAACTGAAGGAGTTGTTGGACCTGGGATTGATACATCCTAGTGTGTCACCGTGGGGTGCACCAGTTATTTTCATATGAAAGAAGGACAGATCATGGAGGCTTTGCATTGACTATCATCAATTGAACAAGGCTACGATCAAGAATCGGTATCCCTTACCAAGAATTGATGATCTGTTTGATCAAATGAAGGGTGCGACGGTGTTCACCAAGATCGATTTGCGATCTGGGTATCACCAGTTACGGATCAAGGAAGATGAATTCCCTAAGACCGAATTTAAGATGAGATTTGGACATTACAAGTTTACCGTTTTTCCATTTGGACTGACAAACGCCCCAGGGGTATTCATGATTTTGATGAATGGGGTGTTCCGCGAGTACTTGGACAAGTTTGTCTAAGTATTCATTGACGATATTTTGATCTACTCTCGGACAACGGAGGAGCATTATGAGCACTTTCTCTTGGTACTACAATGTTTACGAGAACACAAATTATATGGGAAGTTGTCCAAATGCTCTTTTTATCAATCCAGGATTCACTACTTAGGGCACGTCATCTCCGACGAAGGTATTGTCGTGGATCCAGCCAAGGTTGAGGCTATTATGGAATGTCCTGCGCTGACGAATGTCACATAAGTGCATAGTTTTATGGGTTTAGCAGGATACTATCGATGGTTTGTCAAGGGTTTTCGAAGATAGAAAATCCGATCAAGAAATTGCAGAAGAAAAACAAGAAGTTTGTGTGGACGGAGAAATGCGCGGAGGCATTTCGGGGGCTTAAAGATTTGTTGACAACCGCGTTGATAATAAAGGTCCCTGACATGGACACAGACTTCTTGGTATGCACTGACGCATCCAAGGAAGGTTTAGGCGGAGTCTTGATGCAAGACAGATGAGTGATTGCTTACATTTCGAGGAAGCTGAGAAGGCACGAGGAGAATTACGCAACGCACTATTTGGAGTTGTTAGCCATCGTTTATGCCTTGAAGGTTTGGAGACACTACCTTGTTGGACGAAAATTTGAATTAAAGACTGATCATTGTGGACTACAACACATTTTTACACAAAGTGACATGAACGCACGACAATGACGTTGGTCGGAATTGCTTAGCGAATACGACTTTGAGATTACTTACATAAAGGGAACTGTGAACAGAGTAGCTGATGCTTTGAGTCAGAGACCACGCATCTTTTCAGTGTTGCCTCTTCAAACGAATCTGCGCGAGAATATTCTCACTTTACAGCATGACGATGACTGGTACAAAGAAGTCGAGGATTTTATCGGACAAAACACAATGATGGTACCATGATATGAGGGATACTCATTGGATAGCGATGGTTTATTGAGGTTTAGAGGTCGAATTTATGTACCGCCAAACGACGAGTTGAGGATGTTGATCCTGAGCGAGGCTCATAGAGCAGTTTACATGGCTCACCCAGGAGTTACGAAGATGAGGGCAGACCTTAAACCCTTATTCTTCTGGAAGGGAATGAAGGCCGACATAGTCAACTTTGTGGCTAGATTTATAGAATGTCAGCAGGTAAAGGCTGAACATAGACACCTGGCAGGATTACTTCAACCACATGCCATTCCGGAATCGAAATGGGAAGTTATTTCGATGGATTTTATTGTTGGATTGCCACTGACGGTAAGGAGACACGACTCAATTTTTGTAGTAGTAGACGCTCTGACAAAGAGTGATCACTTTATTCTTGTGCATACGACGTATCAGGCACCTGATATAGTGAGATTTTTCATCAGTGAGATTGTGAGGCTGCATGGCGTGCCTAAAAAGATTATATTCGATCGAGGATCGGTGTTTACTGGACGATTTTGGACGAGTTTCCAAGAGGCCTTGGGAACCCAACTTAATGTTAGTACTGCGTATCACCCAGAGACCGACGGGTAGACCAAACGAACCAACCAAACCTTGGAAGACATGTTGCGCATGTACGTGATGGACCAACAAAAGCGTTGGGAGGA
>ML785269.1:226343-236690 GCA_009831015.1 Picea engelmannii
GTTCTCCCTTGCACCACCCTGCCACCCTCGTTTCTCAAGTTGCCACCAGATGGAAGCTACAACTCCCTGTGTTCAAGAACCCACTTAAAACTCTAAGGAAAATAGTCCTCCCTAGCACCTCCCTACCACCCTTAGATATAAATCTTTGATACTGAAATTAATTATAGTGATATAGTATTAATCAATGGCTTACCAGTCTCATCATTGTTCTACTACACTGCTCTTCTTTGCCTACATCAGTGTCTTCCTTCCAGCATCTTCTTGTGCTTTCTTTTCTTCTACTCCATCTTTTCTTGCGCATCTCGTCTTTTTCTTCCTCTCTCAAATCATGCTTCATTGTTCTATCTCTTTCTATTCATGTTGTATTCTTCATTACATACAATTCAACTTGTTTTTCATAGAAACACCAACCTCTCTCTATCATGACATTATCCTTTTATTCATGCTCTCACCCACCGTTACACTCCCATCTCCAATGCTCAAGTCGGCCATCTCAAAACACTCATTTCGGTAATCTCAGAACACTCATTTCGGGAAACTCATAACCCTCAAGAGCTATGATTCCAATGCTCAGGAACCATGATTCAGTTAGTGTAACTAAATCCTAACTGATCAAGAAATCACAAGATGAAATAGTAACCCTTCGATCAGATTCGGTTTGATTAGTGTTGTTGGATTATATATTATTTAAATTTCTTATCTCACATGACCAATGGCGGTGACCATACGCTAGGCTTAATGAGATCTTGAGCACTTATCAATTCAATGACCACGATTCAATCTGCTGAAATGGATGTTGGTCACTATAATTGTTTATTAATTAAAACAATCAAGTGTTACATAAATTGTCAACCCAGGGAAGTCTATTTATTTCAAAGGCATTCACACACTGTATATTCTCAATCTCAAAAGCAATACAAAGTTGTAGTAAAAGTTACACTAATCACACCTTTCTTTTAATAGATTGAAGTTCTACTTTGGATTACAGTAAAAGCAGTCTATCTATTGCAGAATTCAAGATTCAAAGGAAAATAATTATCAGAAGAATCTTGGATTACATTAAGAAACAACAACCTAGGGAAAATGAATCTTTCAGCATACTACAAAGAATACTAACTATTCTGTAACAGAGAACATGACCCTATTCCCCAAAGTAGAAAACTTCAGCACCTGTCTCTGACTATCACACTTTCATAAACTCATTCTGCAAACAGAATTACCAATCAAATTGATCAACAATTACCTAGGAATGAATTGTATGAAAACGATGCAACAATCAGTTGAAACAGAGTTTCAGCAAAATAGACTTTTAACAAGGAATGAATAAAAACAATACTTAACACACTACTCAAACTAATGGGTGAATCTTGTGAGGAAGGTGGGCCCTCTCCTTCTCACAAGATTCCCTAGAAATGGAAGGAACTAAGAAGAAATGGTCAGAATGATCTTTTATTCATCTATCCAATGTGACAAGTTACAGTATCAAAAGTGAACACGCTCCTTCTCTATAATTCCCTTCTAGCTAAGCCTTCCGTAATATCCCCCCTAATGTTGATTTCTCCCCTATTTAAAGAGGAGAATCCCCTTAATACAATTAAGCATAAAATTACCTGTGTACATACAAATCCTATTCTTAGTCTGATCTAATATTCTATGCTGGAATAGGATATTCTGATCTTCCGTAGAAAAATGTTGTTACAATGGTTGTAATGGTGCTGGCTTGAGGTACAACTATTGCAGCCAGTGTAACAACTCCTTTAATTATCTTTTCTTGTTACTGTTGTATGTGAAATATTGTTTCATCATCGCAAATCACGGATTGTTTTAGCAACGGGATTTACGTACTGTTTGATTGTTTCAACAACATGGTCTTCAAGCAACAATGATGGTTGTAATGGTGTTGGCTTGAGGTACAGATATTGCAGCCAGTGTAATAGCTCCTTTAATTATCTTTTCTTGTTACTACTGTATGTGAAATATTGTTTCAACATTGCAAATTACAAATTGTTTCAGCAACGAGATTTGCATACTATTTGACTATTTCAACAACATGGTCTTCAAGTAACAACTATATATTAACTGCAGTCTTTAAACTATTTTAGCAACTATATATTTCTGATTAATGGCTAAGTATGAAAGTACTGTAAAATTACATGTGAAACAAATTAAACATATAGCAAAGAGAAGAAACATTATATACCTTTGGAAAAATAGATTAAGGTGATAATGTAATCTTAAATATGAGCGGGAAAAGGATGTAATGATAGAAAAAAGTATGAGCAAAAAGGTACAATATAGGGTCCTAACATCCCCCCAAACTAAAAAGGTTGCATGTCCTCAAAAAACTTCAATCTTAATCAGAATCTGGATACTGACTCTGGGCATGCAAATTACTTAAGCAGTAGTTGTAGAAAGTACTGTCTGTTGGGGCTCTAAATCCCTGAACATGTTGTAGCCTTTGCCAGGCTGTTGCTTCAAATTTCTTGGGAAACCTATGATGAACTTGATACTTCTCTGATGGCATCCATAGAATGGGAAAATGGAACTGATAACCTATCCAATTTTCAGCGCATTGATGGACACATTTGTTGTAACTGGGTACCCGGAAGATTATTGTCTCAAGATTGGTAGGACTAAATGGATTGTGCTCCTCCCTTTTCTCAGAATATTGTTGCCAAAACATGTTATTTTCTTTTAAGGTAGAAGTCTTTGTGGATTTAATAAACCATTGACAATCCTGAAGTACTATTTCCTGTAGTTTCCGCATATGTTGAATCATCCCCGGTTTCTTCAAAAATTGATAATATTATGCAACAAAGGTGGCAGTGTTCTATGGTTTTGGCCATATCTAGAGGAGATGGTTATCTTCATTATGCCTAGCAGCTAGAAAATCATTATTCCATGTAATCTGGTTGGCAACGAAGGAGGCGAGTGCCTGAATCTGGATATCACCAACAATAGGATTAAGATTAAGCTATATGTTCTCTGGAATGGATTCATTATGAAGATATAACTCACATAGTATATGTTGATCAATAGTAGAGGATTTTGCAAAAGTTTGAACAAAATCTTCTGGTTTGAACACTGCATAGGGTCTTCCATCTTTGATTGATTTCATCTGAAAGAATGCAAGTCGTTCTGTAAGGAACACAGAGTAATTTGAGGATGGTTTCCTAGCAACCAACAATTTTTGTACCAAATCTAACATCAGGAGAAATTTATTTTTTAACTCCTCATTCTGCTTCTTATGGGCACAAGATTCTTTGTGTGTTTTCTCCAAAGCTTCCCAATTTGAATATATGTGGTTCATCCAAAGTAGTTTATGCTCCTGCAAGCTTTTGTTTTGTGTAATAGCAGACTCTGTTTTCCATTTGTTCATTATTACCTACTCATTCCATGGTTGAGTTTGTGTTCCAGCATCGTAAGTAGTAGGCTGAGGTAGAGTCTGAGTGGCTTGTTCCACAAAAATAGGGGTACTGATCTTGTCAGGAGGGGTAGATTCATCAATAGGAAAAGTTTGAATAACTTTACTAATGAAAATAGGAGCTTTGGATTTAACAGTTGTTGTAGGCCAGGGTTCTTGTAGATTAGCTTTGCTTTTCAGAATTTTTTAAGGTCCTAGTAGTTCTTGTGTAATAGTAGGGTGCTCCTCTTTTTTAACTGCAAAAGTTGTAGGTGTAGGGGAAGCTCCAGGCATTGGGATTTGAACCACTTTGTAGCCTTCTTGATCACAAATACCCCACATTGGCTGCACATATACTCTCTATACTGATCATCTTTTGTGTTTTTCTCTGCCATGGCTGTTACACGAGCTAAGGTATACAAATTAAGTTCCCTATCATAGGATTCCTTTGCCATTACCAACTCTTGCTTGTAAGCTTATAGTTCTGATCTTAGAAACTCATTCTCTTGTAAGAGATAAGCCATTGTTGGTTCTGGTTTTTGATCTGTCATAGGTGTATCAAGAGGGGTGACTAGTTTTTGTGTAACAATCACAACCTCAGTAGTTGGTTCTTGTGGAGTAGCTACAAAATCAGGAGCCGATTCTTGTGTTTCAGCTACTTGATGTAAAGAAAATAGTGTTGCAACACCCTAGGCATGTGATTCTTGTATTTCAAGAATAATGTCAGCAGTTGGTTCTTGTGTTTCAATTGTAGTTGGTTCTTGTGTAACAACTATAGCTAGTTCTTATGTAACAACTACTAAATGAGTAGTTGGTTCTTGTGTGACAGCTACTGAATGAGTAGTTGGTTCTTGTGTGACAACTACTTGATGTAAAGAAAATGATGTTGCAACACCCTGGGCATGTGATTCTTGTATTTCAGGAATAAAGTCAGCAACTGGTTCTTGTGTTTCAGCTGTAGCTAGTTCTTGTGTAATAGCTATAGCTGGTTCTTGTGTAACAACTACTGAATGAGTAGTTGGTTCTTGTGTGACGTCTACTGAATGAGTAGCTGGTTCTTGTGTGATAGCTACTTGATGTAAGGAAAATGATGTTGCAGCACCATGGGCCTTTGGTCCTTGTGTTTCAGTGCCCGTGGGTTGAATAGGTAAAAATTCCAGGATTTGGGAGGGTGGAGGTGTATGGGATTTTATCAAAATGGGTTGGGGGTTTAGGGTAGTGGCAGTAGTTGTTTCTTTGGTTGAAGCCCTCATTCGTTTTTTAGGTAAAAAGGCAGGAAGAGTAGTAGTTTGATTCTTTCTTTGCGAGTGGGTTTTTCCTCAGTGATGGGGCAGGGAGGGTTATCAAGTTTATCTACTTCAGAATCATCGCTAAGGATATGAACAGTAGGATTAGATGATTTTGGTAAATTGTGGGGTGGACTTGGTATGGTAGGAGGGTTAATTGGATCAATTGGATCTGTAGGCGGATTAATAGGTATTTCTAGAGGATCAGGAAGGTTTTGTGGTTGCTCTTCATGAGGATTTTCAGGATGTTCAGCAACTTCCTGAGGGTTTATGGGTGGATTGTTTAGGAGAGGGTTTTATTGGGAAAAACCCTTTTGGATGAGTAATTGAATGAGACAGTGATGGGTGAGGGAAAGGATGGTATTTTTAGCCTGTCTACAATAATGTGACATATTTCTAAGAAATTCGAGCAGATAGTAAGGAATATTCACCAGTCTAGCATGTCGTAAATGAGATAACAAGACAAATTCATACTGGTAAACTACCTGGTATCGGCCTTCACAGGTAAGGTAGTGCTTAATAAACTCTGCAACTTTCAGCCAAGGAGGCGACAACAAACTAAGTCGACCACCCCAGGCTTTAGGCTCAACTTGTTCTCCTAGCAAGAGAAAATCCTGATAGGCATTAAGAATAATTTGTTTGTTTCTGAACCAACAAATTCCAGTGACGGGAAGTGATGCAGGAGCATCTCTCCACATCAACCAGCCAGCCAGCCAGCAGCGTCAGTGCATGCACTCAAGGCTGGAGAGAGGCACAACCCTCGCCTTCAATTTTGAAATTGAATGTAATTAAATGTCTTAGGCTGTTGAGCCATGAGGCCGTGCTATGCGCATAGGATATAGGTAGATAGGAATTTAATGTTTGAAGGTTGAAATCTAGATCCGATTTGCGGACTAGACAACCCATTCAATGTAATTGAATAGGGTAGGTAGATTGGAGGGAAGAGCTCGAAGAGCCCCTCTTGTAAAAGATCAATTTTGATCTCATTTTGTAATAGTTTTTAGGAAGGAGAGAGTAGAAGAGAGAGTCGAGACTCTGTTAAAGTCTGAGCTCAGGGACACCTTTGTAAAAAGGCATTTACATTAATATAAACCAGAGCAGATTTTCCTGCATGTTTTCTGTGTTATGTGGATGCTTCATTGTGTTATTTTATGTTGTAGATGTATGTTAGACATTTGCAGGGAGTTGTTTGATTTTCAGGCTTGAAAGGTTCTTTGTGGTTTCATGCTAGGAGGGCGTGACAGAGTACTGCGGTCTCTGAATACCAGTGCATAGATGCACTTCTGAACTCTGTGGATTCAGACAAAGACGTGCCAGGTGGGCACATAAACTGGAATCATCAATTCATAGGAAGACCTGTGAGGTTACTGAAGACCTTAGAGGCAAGGCTGTGGAGAAGAACATAGTTGCAAACAGAAGCTCTAAGGAGTTGTGTAAAGATCTGCCAAGTGGGCATTGAGTGGGTGCAAGGGAGTGCATAGAGGAACTCTATTGTGAGTTCAGAAAAAGACAGAAGCTCTGAGGAGTTTTGTGAATCTTTGCCAAGTGGGCATTGAGCCATTGCAAGGAGTGCACAGAGGAAGAACTTTGTTGTGAGTTCATTTTAAGCAAGAATCATCTGAGAATTCTTGATACTCTGTCAGGAGGGCATTGAGTAAGTGCTAGAGTGCACATAAGGAACTCTTTGGGTTCAGAGATTGAATAAGAGTCCATAGAAGGATCTTCACAGGGTTGTTGAACACCCTAAAAGAATCAACAATAGGTTGCTTTAGCAGACAGAGTGTTAGGAGGGCATCATATTTCTCCATCTGAGGGAGAAGGAAGAAGGAATTATTTCCCTTAGGGGTCTAAGTATTTGAGAAGCTTAGAAGAGATAGCACCTTTGTGTGCAAGGACTCTGCAGAGGCATAGAAGTCATAGAATCCATTGAGGATTTGAAGGATAATCTCAAGAGGAGTAGTTCTTTCAGTGAACAAAGCCATAGCTGCAAGGAGAAGCAGAAGTGAAAGTCCCGAGAAGGAGTTCATATCGGGATATCGACATTCAGGAATTTGGGGGTCTAAAGGATGAGAGTCTGAACACTCGACATCAGAAATCGTGAGAAGGAAAAATAGATCTGATCCATCCATCTACGGGAGGACGTGTGTCACAAAATCATCCGTTTCATAGATTCAGGCACTAGGACTCACAGAGGTGAGCATCTTGACTTTGTGAGTAGCGAAGTCCCGAGGAAATCTGAGCTATTCATCTGGGAGCAGACACGTGTCGCGAGATCACCCATATTGGGGATTCGAACATCAGTGTTCATAGAAGGAATTCCTTCGAATTCGTGAGTGGCGAAGTCGCGAGAAGATCGGGTCTGTCCATTCGAAGAGGATAGGTGGCAGATATCTAGGGATCTTGTGAAATCGAAGGTTCGCAAGGTGAGAGCCCAAGAGTTGGGTTCTCTAAGTCGCGAAGTCATGAAGTCACGAGGAGCAGAGACAACCATTGGATCCAGGTCAAGGGAGGACTCTTGGATCTGAGCCTCATTGCACGTTTCACGTATTTGGAGGTTTGGAGGTTGAGAGGACCTCATCTCGACATCAAAAGTTGTGAAGTGTCGAGAGCCGAGGCACGAGTGTAGACATGTGGTAGAACCATAAGGTGGGTCCTGTGTGATTGACAGGTGGACACATATCGCCTGGGAAAAGGAGTCAACACTCCGTTGACTTCTCGTGTCTCGGGGATTCATGGAGTAGGGGCATGAGAGTTCAACCATTCAACTTGCGAAGTCACGAGTAGCGAGAACGCGAGGAGAAAAGTCAACATCGCTTCTCAGGGTTTCGTGAAAGGAAGGTGCCAAGGTTGGATGTTGAAACTCGTGAAGGTGAGAGTAGCAAGAGGTGCTAGCAGTTAAGCCTAGCCGATGGTCACACGAGGAAGGCGCTAACAAATGAAGAGCCATACCCATATAGACATTTCGGGTATCGCAAGATTTGAAAGGAAGAGTCGGGAGCCTCGACTCATGAAGTCGCGAGTTGCAAGCTGCGACAAAGGACTTTGGGGTTAGGCCCTTGGTCACAGGCACTGTGGTCACTAGGAGAAGGTGGAGCTCGTGCCTAGTGCTGTTCGCACAGGGGAGATTTTGAAAGGACCTATGGATCGATAATTGTGATTCTAGCAGGGAATCTAATGAGCCGATTCTGTTCGAGGGAGATAAAGAACGATCCTGTGAGTGGATCTTGGCTCGAGGGCCAATAGGTCTACATCAGTTTGGTATCAGAGCTTGATTATATTTGTACATTGCAGACAGAAGGAGCAGGAAGAAGACAGAGTACTGAGGACTCTGTAGAGGATTTTTTACAGGTAGGCAACAGTCCATAGACAGTCAGGAGGACTGTGTAAGAGGATGGAAACACTCAAGGTTTCAGAGTGACAGCAACAGATTTTCCAGCAGGGAAAATAGACAACGAGATGGCTAAAAGATAGTGTAAGTTGTTAAAATGGTGGTTGAGGCCTCCTGAAAACCTGAACAGACCAGAGAAAAGGGTTCAGATATGTAAACTAGAGACTAGGAGAAGTCTCAGTAGTAAGGATGAAATGGGATCGGATGAAGATCTAAAGCATTACCAGGAGGGAAGAGAGGAAATTCCTGATTGCCAGGTGGGAAAAGAGTTGAGATTAGCAGATGATCTCACAGACTGTCATGAGGACAGCCAGGGAATTTCACATTGCCAGGAGGGCAATGGATTGAAATCGTTGTGGGATCTCATAGATTGTTAGGAAGGAAGCCGAGAGTTTCCAATTTTCCAGGTGGGCAAGGGAACATAGATGGAATTAGTTGATTCCATAGACTGTCAGGAGGGCAGCAGGAAAATCCCATATTGTCAGGTGGGCAGGGATGAGTGGATGAGATTATCTGAGAGTCTCATAAACTCAGAGGTGAGTTTGGATCAACAGATGTAGCTAACAGAAGAGTAAGATCATGTGAATCTTCAAATGATTGGGGGAATTCAGGTATTCCTACCACATATCCTAGGGGAGGTAGAGATCTGTGTTGCAGATGCAGCAATAGCAGAATCAGGACAGCCAACAGAAACTGTCAGAGAAGCATTAGAGCAGACTTTGGAAGCTACCCAAGAAAAAAGAGAAGATGACCATTCCAAGGAGTGTCTCAATGCTTTCAGCCAGGAAGATGAGGAAGCTACAACACTAAAGCTGGAAGCAGAATAAGCCAAAGAGAAGATAGGAAGATTGAACACTCCATGGGAGATGGAGCTGGAGATGCTGGAGGATTGGCTGAACAATCCAGAGCCAGCAGGAGAACTGGCAGAAGTTGAGTTGTCAAAGAAGGTGACTGAACAACAAGTCAGTTAAGAGAAGACTGCAAAGATGAAATCTGTAGCAGGGTGGCAAGTTAGGGCCATAGAAGAAGATGAAGAAGATGGCATGGGAGATCATAGTGATCTACCCAATTGAAAAAAAAATTGCAGTCAAGGAGACTGCATGAGTAGAGCCAGCCACTGGAGCAGATGGACGAAGTGATCGAGAAGACCAGGGAGCTGATGTTAGGGTCAGCAAAGTCTGTCAGTGAGGATAAGCTGAGCAGAGAAGAAGAAGAAGTAGCAGCAGCAGCAGCAGTGTAGAAGCATCAACAACAACAAAGAGATGGAGCAGATGAACATCTCTAGAAATTTGTTTGAGATCCAGGAGGATTTCCAAAGTTGAGAGAGGAAGCTCATGAGAAGGAGCTCATGAATTTTGCAGCTGAGGAGTATGATGCAGGAGCATCTCTCCACGTCAGCCAGTCGTGTCATTGCATGCACTCAAGGTTGAAGAGAGGCACAACCCTCGCCTTCGATTTTGAAATTGAATGTAATTAAATGTCTTAGGTTGTTGAGCCGTGAGGCTGTGCTATGCGCACAAGCTATAGGTAGATAGGCCTTTAATGTTTGAAGGCTGAGATCTAGATCCAATTTGTGGAATAGACAACCCATTCAATGTAATTGAATAGGGTAGGTAGATTGGAGGGAAGAGCTCGAAGAGCCCCTCTTGTAAAAGATCAATTTCGATCTCATTTTGTAATAGTTCTTAGGAAGGACAGAGCAAAAGAGAAAGAGCCAAGACTCTGTTAAAGTCTGAGCTCAGGGAAACCTTTGTAAAGAGGTATTTACATTAATATAAACCAAAGCATATTTTCCTACATGTTTTCTGTGTTATGTGGATGCATCATTGTGTTCTTTTATGTTGTAGATGTATGTTAGACATTTGCAGGGAGTTGTTTGATTTTCAGGCTTGAAAGGTTCTTTGTGGTTTCATGCGAGGAGGGCATGACAGAGTACTGTGGTCTCTGAATACCAGTGCATAGATGCACTTCTGAACTCTGTGGATTCAGATAAAGACGTGCCAGGTGGGCATAGAAACTGGAATCATCAATTCAGAGGAAGACTTGTGAGGTTACTGAAGACCTTAGAGGCAAGGCTGTGGAGAAGAACATAGTTGTAGACAGAAGGTTTGAGGAGTTCTATAAAGATCTACCAAGTGGGCATTGAGAAGGTGAAAGGGAGTGCATAGAGGAACTATATTGTGAGTTCAGAAGAAGACAGAAGCTCTGAGGAGTTCTGTGAAGCTCTGCCAAGTGGGCATTGAGCCAGTGCAAGGAGTACATAGAGGAAG
>ML785269.1:288062-299164 GCA_009831015.1 Picea engelmannii
CACTCTCCTTTGCATTGTTCCGCATGTTTGAACTCTCCTTGGGGCTATCTACACTCTCCTTAGTTATGTTCCCCCTAACTGCAAGCTTTGGATCATTTTGTTGACTTTTTCTCTTCATGGTGCTTCCTCATGTAAATCATTGACATATATGAAAAGCATTCAAAATTTATTGACTTTAAGTCTTCATGAACTGTCATATTTACTTCTTCTCTCCCCATGTCTTGTTGTGCTTGATGCTGTGAAGTTCACTGTCAGGCAGAAACTACTCCAAGTCTCTATCAAAGATACTGAAAATTCTCCCTTGGAATAGGTTTAGTGAAGATATATATAATATTCTCTTTTTTCCCAATGTACTCTAGCTTGATGTTCTTCTCTGTATCTTGTTCCTGTAGAAAGTGATACTTGATTGGAATTTGTTTAGTCTTGTAATTCATCACTAGATTCTTTGAGATACTAATAAAATTGGTGTTATCACAAAGTATTGGAATGGGCTTATCATAGTCAACCTATATATCCTACAAATTTTGTTTCATCTAGAGGACTTGAGTACAACACGTTGTTGCGACAATGTATTATGCTTCTATTGTAGACAATGATACTAATGACTTCTTATTGCTTAACCAGGATACCAAAAAGTCACCCAAATAGAATGTTGCTCCACTTGTACTTCTTTTGTTGTCAATGCTTCCATCCCTATATGCATCTGTATAAGAAAATATATATAGTTCATTTCCTTTTGGATACCATAACCCATAGTCTTATGTTTCTTTGAGATATGATCTAAATATTCTCTTCACTGCCATAACATGTGTTTCCTTTGGTGCTTCTTGAAATCTTGCTACATGTCCAACTGCTTGCATCACATGTGGTCTTGATGACATCACATAGATTAATATACCAATAATTTATCAGTAGAGTCTCTGATATTCATCCTTGGATTCATATTCTTTTCTCAACTTGCAATTGGTTTTCATTGAAGTACTTACGAGCTTAAAATCTTCCATTCCAAACCATTTTAGCATTTCTTTGATATACTTGGTATGTGAAATAAATATACATCTATCATGCTAATATAAATAAATTACTAGAAATAAGGTCAACTTACCAAGAAAAGACATTTCTAACTCATTATGCATGTCTCCAGCAAAATTTTGACTCATCTTGTCATCATCCGTTCCAAAAATAATGTCATCAACATAAACTTCAAATTTTAGTATGCTATCCTGATTTACCTTTATGTCGATATTGTTGCCTTCATTACCTTTCCTAAACCCTTACTACTGTAAATACATGTCCAACCTTACGTACCATGCTCTGGGGGATTGCTTGAGACCATACAGAGCTTTCTTCAACCTGCAAATATAATATTCTCTTTCTGACAACTAAAATACTTCTTGTTTCTCGATGTAAAATTATTCTTCTAACTCTCCATTTAGGAAGAATGAATTTATGACCATATGATATACCTTGATCTCCTTCAAACACGCATAATCCAAGATTAACCAAATTTCTTCCATTCTAGCAACTGGGGAAAATATGTCTTCGAAGTCCATTCCCTCAACCTAGGCATATCCTTTGCATACTAACCCTGCTTTATTTTTTGTTACATGTCCATTCTCATTGATATTGTTCCAAAATACCCATTTTGTGCCAATCATGTTCTTGTATTTCAGTCTATGAATCAAATTCCATGGGTCATTCTTCTCTATCTGATCAAATTCTTCATCGACAACCTTGACCTAGTGTCCATCCTTGTTGGCTTCTTCAAAATTGTTTGGTTCAAATGTAGATAACAATGTTAGGTGTTGTTGTTTTGGTGACATTAGTCTTCTTCAAGTTTTAACTCCTTCATTTTATTCCCAATAATATGTTCCGGAGGTGATTTTTCTGTACTCGTCGGCTAGGTGTCTTAGGAGGCATATGTTGCTCATCTTCCTCTTGTTTTGTTTCTATAATCTCTTCATCTTATGTTTCTTCCACTTTTAGATATTCTTCATCATCACGTTCTTCTAAGTCTTTTCTTCCTTTTTTTTCCTTCCGTATATCTGTCTCGTCAATCATTACATTGATTCTTTCCACGATTTTGTTGACTCTTGGAATGAAGCATTTATATGATTTTTTTTTTCTTGAATACCAACTAGTATGCCTTTTTCAACTCGTGAGTCAAATTTTCCAAGCTTTCCATCTTCTCTTTTGATATAACATTTCCTTCCAAATACTCTGAAAATTTTTCATGTTTGTCGGTCTTCCTTTCCATAACTTGTAGAGAGTCTTATCATTGTTACTTATGAGCATTCCTATGTTCAGGATATAAACTATTGTATGTACTTCATCTGCCCAAAATATGTCACTCAACTTGGAATATTTCAACATGGTTATGTCCATTTCCTGTAAGTTTCTATTCTTTCTTTCGAAATTCCATTCTTCTGAGGTGTCCTGGCTGCTAAGAATTGTCTTGTTATTCCATTTTCACCACATAAATCTAGAACTTCCTTTGATGTAGAATCTCCACCATTATATGATCCCAAAAGCTTGATTTCAAATCCATCTCGATTTCAAACATTGTTTTGTATTTATTGAAGTGTAAGAATGCTTGTGACTTCTTCCTGAGAAAGAAAACTGCAATCATTCTTCTATAGTCATCCACTAGTAGCATAAAATAATGTTTTCCATTTAAACAATTTATTCTTGTATGTCCACATAGATCAATCTTTACAATATCCAATGGTTTTTTCATAGAGTATTCTTTTGATTTGAACTCGATCCTGGTTTGTTTTCCTTGTATACAATTCTCACACAGAGTATTTGTTGTCTTCGATATCTCATACATTTCTTTCATTGCTTCTTTTTTGTTGATTTTGACAAGCTTATCAAATTTCATGTGACCCGTCCTTCTGTGCTAGAGCCAACTTTCATTTTCCTTTCCTAAGAAACATTTCCCCCTTCCAATGCCATTCAAGACATATATGTTGTTTGAGGTTATTCTAGTTGTAGCTACCAATTTTTTTGATACTTCTTTTCTGATCTCACATTTGTTTGAGTCAAACAAAATTGTGTGTCCTTGATCACACATTTCACTGACACTCAAAATATTTTTCTTCATATCTTCAACCAATAGAACATTTTATGCCTTGGCATATTTTATCCCAATCCTGACTATGCCTCTACCTATTATTCTAGTTGAGTTACCATTTCCAAATGAAACAAATCCATATCGTTCCTTCTTCATAGTAAACAACTTGTTCTTATCACCTATCATATGCTTCGAACAACCAATGTCAACATATCACCCACTTTTCTTTTGTTGTTCTTATAGATAAAGAGAGAATTCTTCATTGTTGAATTGATCATGCTTTCTTCTCCATATCCTTTGTGGTTCCTAATTATGATTGTTGATATTCTACTTTGGTTCCTTTGGGGGAACAATTAGTCTACAATCTTTCGCCATGTTTCAAAAAATGTTGCACTTGTAGCACTCTATTTCATTACTTAGTGAACCAAAAGTGTTGTGATTTTTTTATGTGCTTCATTGGAATTTCTAGGATAGTTGTTGTTTGTATGGACTTCACAGTTTCTTCTATTCTTGGAATAGGCTCTACAATTTGCATCTTTGTGACCAAAATGGTTACAAGAATAGCATAAACCAAGAAAAATAGTTTGACACCTGAATGTAGGGGGTCTTCTGAATGGTATTTCTCTTTTGAAACCTTCTTATTCTTGAGATATTGTTGATTGTTTGTTTTGTACTCTGAATCTTCTAGGTGGTCTAGTCCCTCTGTGATTTTCTTCTTGAGTACATCTGAATATTTCTTTATAGGTGCTTTGTTTTTATTCCTGACCTGTTGTCTTGGAGATTGAACCTTTATTAGTCTTCATTTGGTTATATCATATCCTAGACTTGTCATAGTATGGCCTTTGACTGCTGATGATATCATGCAATATCTTGGTGTTGTTCTGTTGCATATATTTCTTCTGAAGATATTTTCTTAAGGTGGCTATTTCTGCTTACAAACTTTCAATCATCTTTGCCTTATCTTCTAATTGATTTATGAGTGTTTCTTCAATCCTTATGCCTTCTTTTACCTGTATTTTTAACTTCGTGATTATCTGCTCGATTTCTTTTGAGTAGAATTTTTGAGATCCTTCTTTCTTCTTTAATTTTTCCTTGAGTGACTTGATTTTATTTCTTTCTTTCCTTAGTTCTTCTAAGGCACTAATTAATTATTCTCTGAGATCAAATTCTCCTAATTCTTTGGAATATTCTTCATCATATTCTACATCCATGAAGAGTACTCTTTATAAATCATGGTCACTATCATCATCTTCATCTGATGAGGAGCTATCTTCCTTTGAGAAGAAGTTTTTCTCGAAGAATTCATTTGTGTTCCTTCTCTTATCTCCCTTTTGATTTTTATTTTTCTTCTTAGGGTATTATTCATCATTACTACCTATATTCTTAGCATAAGGACATTTAGAAGAAAAATCACCAACACCATCACAATAAAAAAAAATTAATGGAATCATACCTTTGTATTTGTCAGATCCTCTTTTCAACTTTCTCATGAAGTTTGATACTTCTTCATATTCTTCAAAATCATTGTTGTAGCTAGAATATGGTTTTGAATTTGTCTTGTTCTTCTTCTTTATCTTCTTGGATTCCTTGAATGTTGCTTCCTTCGTGATTGGGTTATCTTTTTCTACCCTCATTTCATAAGCTATGAATACTCCATGCAGCTTGTCCATACTCAAACTTTTAAGATCTATTCTTTCTTTCAGGGATGATATCTTAGGATCAATTCTCATAGGAAGAGATCTTAGCACCTTTTAAACAATCACTGATTCATCAGCTTCTTCTCCCAATCCTCTAATGGTGATCACTGTTTTTTCAAAATGTAGAAAGTAGGCTGCAATGTCTTCATCTTCCTTCATCTTCAATTGTTAAAGTTTTTCTCTAATGATTTGAAGATTAGCTCCCTTGACTTTTGCATCTTCTTCGTAAATATTTTGAATTTTATCCCAAATATCCTTTGCATCCTTGTAATGCATAACTTTGAAAAATACTAAATTATCTAGATTGCTCAGAATGGTGCCTTTAGCCTTTGAATTGTTATCACTGATTTTCTTTCCATATTTTTTAGTTGGGGGAGTGGTTGGTGTTGTATATCCATCTACTATTGATTGCAAAACATCAAATCCCTGTTCCTTTAAAAATATTTCCATACTTAGTGCTCCAATATTAGTGTATTCCATGATCCCCTTCTAGTCGTTAACATGTTTATTAAAGAACCTTCTCTGATACAAATTGTTGGAATACTGAGAGGGGGGGAGGGTGAATCAGTATGAGCACTTATTTTCAATTTTAACCATAATGTGTATTATTTAACTTTATGATAAGTATTCAACAGTTTAACATTAACATTTAATTTATCATCAACAATATAAATCAACCATGAACAATAAGCAACCACAAATACATAGTACACCAGAAGTTTATGTGGAAACCCAATGTGGGAAAAAACCACATAATGTTTTTCTTATATATAAGAAGAAATAAATTCATAGGAAACACCAACTTCCTTGTTTTACGGCTACAACTAGAAGGAGGCTCCAAGCCCCTAGTTTTTAGGCTTCAACCTGAAGGAGATCCAACTCCCCAATTCTCTGGAACAAATCAAAAGGAGGCTACAACCCCCTTTCCTTTCCCCGTCCAACCACCCAGAAATACAAATGTAGACAACCTGTCACTACCACGGAATTAATCAACATGTTATTGATCTGTCACTATTGTTATACTTCATCAACTGTTACGACATAAATTTTATGCCTCAAAACCTCATACCAAGATCCAAAAGAATGTCTTCCGAAACAAATACTCATGAAGTACTAGGACATTTATGTGTTAGACTACTGTAAAATATAGACTCTAACATACACAGTAAACCATACCTCTCAGACTGTAGCTTCCATGATGGATTTTATTTTCTGAACTTTATTTTCCTCAACAGGTCTACGCCATGTGCTCTGTAAACTCATAGATGTTTGTGCTTTGTCCCATTGTGGCTCGTAGATGTCTTTGTCTTGATGCCTCTGCAACTCACCTATTTGTTATCTTTTCTGAGAGTTTGTGTTGTCCTTCACTGAACCCCATGGATGCTCACGCTCTTCCTTCACTACAACTTGTGGATGTTTGTGATCTTCCTTCTCTGCAGCTCATGGATAGCCTCAAGAAAACCCTAGAATAGTAAGCTCAACTTTGTCCCTTTGACTGCTGCAACTTCTCTCTTCACTTAAATTCACTACCTTAGACTCACTGCTTCAGATTTGTCAATAGTACCTTCCCATAACACTTTACAACATAGATATTCAATGTGCTCAATAGGTGTTAATAAGAGTCTCTTGAAGTCTTATTTATATTTTCCAAGTGACTTCCTTTAGGGGCTAGCTTGTAACTGTTTTACCCCTTTTCCTTATTTTAGGGACAACCCACACTCTCTTGTTTCAACTACTTTACCCTTAATTAAATTCTTATTGCAACAAATTTAACCTTAATAACTGACCTATAACTTCTTGTTGACCTTCTAGGGCTTCTAGATCATTCTTTGTGGCCCTCCAAATTTACAAGGCCACAACTCCTCAACCATGAGGAACAACTTGGCATATCACATGTTATCAGAAAACAACATGATACATATTGTCCATCCATGAGTGAGTTAGTTTCATTTACACTTCCCTTCGTGTCCTTTTTCCTCGATCAACTTTGGGTTCCATAGTTATACCTTCAGGGATTCCCGACTTCTTAAAGGATTGGCATCAATGGCAACCAATATTTCAACATCCCCAAACAAGCATGGTAAAAAACCACGTATCATATGTTATTGAGCTTAAATAGTGGGAAATTGAAATTGAACCCCCTTATAGATGACCTAAGGCCAATGCTCATACCAAATCATCTTATTCATGACCTTTGTACACAAAAAATGCCACATGTATCGATAAAGAATTTTCAATGAAAATATATTCTAACATTTCAACCTAGACACTGAAAAAAATGACAAACACAATATATGTAACCATAAATTAGCAAAGACATTGAATAGGTAAGTTCTCTTAGGGAGCCATAAAAAAATAGTAAGCCTCCAAAAAGAAAGAAAAAATGTTTGTTTATATAAGTTCCTCACATGGCGAGCATTTCCACATTACCACTAATGTGTGAATTAATAGAGAGGGTTGCAACTTAGAAGTGGGTGACCCTATAAATCACCCCTAGCAATTGTTACCAGTGAGAGTGTCATTTGGTGCCCAAAGAACATTTCCCTAGGGATATGTACGATAGGGGTGGCCATCATGTAGAGTGGCGAAGATGTTGAAAAGGAAATTTTTCTCAAGAACCCACAACAAGAACTTAGCCTCAAAAAATAATGGAAAATCATTTGTTTATAAGTGTCTCTCACAATACCATAGAAAAAGAAAAAAGTATATATGTGGAAATAACACATAAAATAATTGAAAAAAAACAATACCCAGTAAGAATGATAACACTCACTCTATGTATATATTTCCTTAGAAAAGTGTATTTCTTAGTGAAGTATACCACCAATAAGATTGTTCCTAGCACAAATATATCACAAGATTGTGTTAATTGGGAATCTTGCCACCTAGACCTAAAAATGTTTGATATGTTTATAAATATGATTTTGAAACTTCCCCATGAATTTTAAAATAGGGATATCATCCTCAAGCAATTCAATATTTTTAAACACCACACTTGAAGAAGAGCATGGATTCATAGTAACATAATCATATATCTTCCATGTGACCATGATAGCTAACAATCCAGGGTGTTAGTGTTACATATGGAAATTCCTATGGAACAATGTGAAATTACCACATTTAGGACATTGTGTTCCACTTAGACATTTTTTTACTGAAGAACACATATTTGGGATTACCTTTACATAATATCATTGAAATAAAATTTCATGATGTGGGAGGAGGGCCACCTAACCATTCCCTTTTTCATAAATCTATGAATATGTCATAATAGAACCAGAATTTAACATGGTATTGATAACAACAAGTGTTGAAAACTATGTTGAGCCTAAATAACATGGTTTCAATTTATCAAACATGTTAATGGTGATATTTACATTTAAGATTTCTTTCAAAAAATTCATTGAATATCTCAACTTGTGTCATCTCCATAATTTTCTTACAATGTTCATCATATACACCTCTAGAAAAGCACCTCTATAGAAAATGATTACAATCTAGTATAACATGAGAATGGGATTCTCAAAAATCTACCATATTCACTATGTTTCCTTATAGAAGTCTATCATGGTAGGGCTACGTGCAAATAACAGACCAACAAGTAGCTTCATCATTTTTTTCAATATGGACCCTAAATTTAGAATGCCTTTGCAATGTTCTACTTGAAACATGGGGAACATTTGACATCACTGTCACCATTCAACTTCTTGAAGTTCCTAGTGTGACAACAAAAAATGTGATTTCCCTGCAAGCAACTCATATATTAGGTTTTCTTAATTTTCCAAATGAATAGAATGTTTTCGATACTTTTTTTAATATATTCTCATGTTCCTTTATCCATTCAATATCTCTAAACCCAACAATTTTGTTTCCTATCTTAATTTTGTGTCTTATCAATACATGTAGGTTTTGAGCTTTTGTAATAGCCATTTTTTCCTAGTTAAATTTCCAAATGAAGAGAATGTTTTTGATAAATTTGTTGATATATTCTGATGTGACTTTATCTATTCAATGTCTCGAAAACCCAACAACTTTATTTCCTATCTTAATTTTGTGTGTCTTATCAATACATGTAGATTTTAAGCTTCTATAATTGCCAATTGTTTTCCAAAAAAAACTTAATTGGTTCTTAACATGTTCTATAACTATCCAATCAAGACTTGGATCCTTGAATTGTTATCTTTTGTTTGCATCCAAACTATCTAAAAAATATCCCCCCCTTTGAAAAACACTAAAACTTCCAATTATTCTTGAAACCTAATAGGGGATAAGATCTTACGACAACCAATAAGATTATATCCCTACATAGATCAATCAATTTTGTACACATGATACATATAAAAAATGTGTTGAGATACAAAAAATTATATATAAATTATAAACTAGAATATAAATCAAATCTATGAGTATTGTTGGATTACTGAGAGGGGGGGTGAATTGATAATAGAGAAATTTAATCATTTTTAACCATATAATCCAAGTGTTATATCAATGTAGCATTATCATCCAATAACTGCAGAGTAAATAATCCATGAACAAATGAACAATCATACACATACACAATACACTAGTGTTTTACGTGGAAACCCAAAGCGGGAGAAAACCACATGATGTTTTTTCTTATATGTCTTGAATAATTACATTCATTGGAAGCACCTACTTCCTTTGTTTTCCATATGCAACTGGAAGGAGACTC
Source organism: Picea engelmannii (assembly GCA_009831015.1). Lineage (NCBI taxonomy): Eukaryota > Viridiplantae > Streptophyta > Pinopsida > Pinales > Pinaceae > Picea > Picea engelmannii. Next base: position 297,529 of record ML785269.1, read on the forward strand.
CAACCCCCTTGTTCTCCAACTACAACCGGAAGGTGGCTACAACCACTTCTCCTTACCTCGTCCAACCACCCTGAAGTAGAAGTAGAATGATGGAACCACTGTCACACTATCACTGTGAGATATACCTTTGTAACCTATACCAATAAACCTAAACCATGCATCAACCTGTACCACAAAAAAGTGCATCAAGCATGAACCAACCTGTACCAAATAATCTGTAATCAATATGTACCCTAAACAAGTGCATCAACCATGCACCAACCTGTACCAAACAACCTGTAATCAATTTGTACCATAAACAAGTGCATCCAACCATGTACCAATTATGTACCAATAATGTGTCAACTACTCATCAACTATGACTCATCAATATGTACCAACATCATCAACTATACACCTCATGTATGTGTCAACTCATCAACTACTTGTCTCAACCATGTACCCAACATATACCTTAACCAAAATCCCTCATCAATTTTATCATCCAAATATGATTTGTAACTCTATAATAGACCTAGTGTATATGATCACATACTTGCAAACCTTCCTTAACTTTCACAACAAGAGACTATCATTTTCATCAAACGTTTCTTTAGTCTCACATGACTAGTTTGGGATTAGTCAACAACCCTAACTTGAAATAATCATAACTATGTACCTGTAATTAATAAAGATATGAAAATAGTATACAATGTTATTCATATTGTTTTATTCAATTCCTCCAGGTGTAACTACTTGGAACCTCTCAGACAAGGAGTTAGAGAAAAAATGGCATACCTTGTTGAATTATGACTTATTCTAGAGAGCGATCTTGTAGAGCGTGCTCCGCATGGAATATTTATTGAATCAATATGAAAATTATAAAAAGAATACTAAAGAATATACTGTAACCAAAAAAAATTGTCTTACTGAATTTGGATATGTTATGAATAATTTATGACGTTTTTATCCAAAACACTTGTTTTAGACTAGTTTCAAGACTAGCCACAAACCCTATTTTCCACGGAGTGTAACTCCAAATATACAACAACCCACAAGATGAAACTTTTACCAGATATACTTGGATATTTTTCATAAATGTCCTATCAATTTCACAGTCTGAATCATTCTGGAAAAGAAATTATTTCGAAAATGGTGAGATGACCTGTAAATAAAATACCATAGAAAACATCATCAAAAGAATTTATCTCTCTTGAATTATAGCATTATTTTCTTCACCTTCCCTTTGAAATTCGTCTTAGATATCCTTTGGTTACCTCATTCACCTATATATATTCAATATGCTCAAGTGTGATATAAAATGAAAGAGCCTCGCCTGTTATTTATGTTGGATTACTGAGAGGGGGGGTGAATCAGTAATAGCGTAATTATAATCATTTTTCTTCAAATGTTATATCAATGTAGAATTATTATTCAATAATGAGAAGTAAGAAATAAACAATCACACGCATACACAATACATCAATTTTCTACGTGGAAACCCAAATCGGGAGAAAACCACAGAATGTTTTTTTCTTATATGTCTTTAAGAATTACATTCATTGGAAGCACCAACTTCCTTTGTTTTTCAGCTACAACTGGAAAGATGATCCAACCCCCTAGTTTCTTAGGCTACAACCTGAGGGAAGCTCCAACT
>ML785269.1:299214-327797 GCA_009831015.1 Picea engelmannii
GTGTATATGATCACATTCTTTCAAACCTTCCTTAACTTTAACAACAAGAGACTATCATTTTCATCAAACTTTTCTTTAGTCTCACATGCCTAGTTTTGGATTAGTCAACAACCCTAACTTGAAGTAATCATAACTTTGAACCTATAATGTACAAATATCTAAAACTGATACACAATGTTATTCAATGTGTTTTATGCAACTCTTCCATATGTCACTACTTGGAACCTCTCAGAAAAGGAGTTATAGAAAAAATGGCATACCTTGTTGAAGTATGGCTTATTCTAGAGAGTGACATTGTAGAGCGTTCCCCACATGAATTATTCATTGAATTGATATAAAAATATTACAAAGAATACTACAGACTGTACTCTAACCAACACATTTGTTCTCACTGAATTTGGATCTGTTATTAAGACGTTATGATGTTTTTACCTGGAACACTTGTTTTTGACTAGTTTTAGGACTAGCCACAGACCCTAGTTTCCACGGAGTGTAACTCCCAAAATACAATGACCCAGAAGATGATTTTTTTACCACAGATACTTGGGTATGTTTTCTCAATGTAATAGAAATTTCACAGTCTGAGTCATTATAGAAAAAAAATTATAGAAAAAATGGTGAGATGACATGTAAATAACATACCTTAGAAAGCACCATCAAAAGAATTTATCCTTCCTTGCATTTCGGCCTTCTTTTCTTCACCTTCCCTCAAAAATTAGGCTTATACATCCTTGTTTACCTCAGAAACTAGGCTTATACATCCTTGGTTACCTCAGAAACCTATATATATTCAATATTCTCAAGTTTAATTAAAATGAGAGAGTCTTTCCTGTTATTTATACTCTCCAAGTAGCTTCCTTAAAAACATCTTCTAGGTCACTTGGCCCACTTTCCTTATTTTAGGGTTAATCCACTTCTAATTTCTCCATTAAATTTATTATTGAAATGATTTATTTTGTATTTACTTTGAATTATAATACACTCATCACTTCACTTTAATATTTACCTTTTAAAATCTCTTAAACCACTTTGACTATTTTGACCTTTTGGGGCCTCTAGATGACATATGAGGGTCCTCCAACTTCGTAAGGCCATAACTCTCAAACTGTGAGGATTTATGTGACGTTCCACATACCACTAGAAATGGAATGAAGTGTAATATCCATCCAACTCTCAAACCATGAGGAGTTATGTGACATTCCACATACCACCAAAAATGGAATGACATGTAATATCCATATATAATAATATTACCTTCAAATATAGCAAAAATCATACCGTTATCCATAAAAAAAACTTGGGTTCATTACCCAAACCTGGGTTCTCCAACATCACATGGTCATAACTCTCTAACCATGAGGAACTATCTGACGTTCTACATACCACCAGAAATGGCATGAAAAGAACTATACATATAGGATAGTTTCCCTGACAAACTCATTGTCCTTCATCTCATTATTCCACAATTAAGCATGGGTTCTCTTACTCTGCAAAGCGTCTTCCCGTGAGGGATTTGACCATAAGGGGACCACTTTGGAGTTCATTCATATTTACTTCTTATCAACCATGAAAAAACAATAATGAGTCATATTTACATCAAATAATATTGGGTCCATTACCCAAACCTTTGTTCTAAGGGGCTTTCTTCAAGGGTTGACATCAATGACAACCAACCTTAATCAACAATTTATACTCTCCAAGTAGCTTCCTTAGATACATCTTCTAGGTCATTTTGCCCACTTTCCTTATTTTAGGGTTAACCCACTTCTAATTTCTCCATTAAATTTATTGTTTAAATAATTTATTTTGTATTCACTTTGAATTATAGTACACTCATCACTTCATTTTATTATTTACCTTCTAAAATCTCTTAAACCACTTTGACTACTTTGACCTTTTGGGGCTTCTAGATGACATATGAGAGTCCTCCAACTTCGTAAGGCCATAACTCTCAAACTGTGAGGATTTATGTGACGTTCCACATACCACTAGAAATGGAATGAAGTGTAATATCCATCCAGAATAGTCTTACCTGCAAATATATCAAAGTGCATACTGTTATCTATCAACCAAACTTGTGTCCATTACCCAAACCTAGGTTCTCCAACTTCTCATGGCCATAACTCTCTAACCGTCAGGAGTTATGTGATGTTCCACATACCACTGGAAATAGAATGACATGTACTATCCATATATAATATTATTACCTTCAAATATATTAAAAATCATACCATTATACATGAAACAACCTTGGGTCCATTACCCAAACCTTTATGGTATCGAAATTCGCTACCAGAATTTCTTCAAGGGTTGACATCAATGACAACCAACCTTAATCAACAATATCCCCATTTGGTATTGATGGCAACACTTTGATGCAATACTGAAATCATGTCATGAAATACTGAAGTCATATCACTCATGCTCCCCCTGGAACCATTCCTATGTTCTCTCCATATATGTGACCATTTCTCCCCCTGGAGTCATGCCTTTGTCCTCTTCATTTGATAAATATCTCCCCCTTTTTCATCAATGAAAAAGGTATCTTTCCATCTGGGGATACTCCCCCTAACTGAACTATCCAATCTCCCAACTTGAGTTGTCCTCTTTATGGTGCTTCCTAGTGTACAGCTAAGACATATAAGATAAGCATTCAAAAGAATTCATTTTGGAGTAGAAATAACTCTGAGCCTCTGGCGAAGATACTCAAAGGCTTCCCGTGGAAGCGATTTTGTAAATATGTCTGTCACTTGTTATTTTTTGTCCACATACTCAACTCTGATGTTCTTTTCTGCAAACTGTTCCTGCAGAAAGTGATACTTGATTGGAATGTTCTTCGTATTGGAATGCATGACCAGGTTCTTTGAGCTACTGATGGTGCTTGTATTATCACAATAGATTGGAATTGGCTCATCATACTCAACTTGTATATCTGTCAGAGTTTGTTTCATCCATATAAACTGTGTACAACATGTTGTTGCTACAATATACTATGCCTTGACTGTATATAGAGATATTGATGATTATTTCTTGCTTAGCCATGATACTAAATACTTACCCAAGTAGAACATTGCTCCATTGGTTCTTCGTCAGCCATCAATGCAACCTGCCCAATATGCATATGTGTAGGCAATAAGTGATAGATCCTTTGCTTTTGGATACCATAATCCAAACTCTTTTGTCCCTTTGAGATATCTGAAAATCCTCTTCACTGCTAATACATGTGATTTCTTTGGTGCTGCTTGAAATCGTGCCACCTGTCCAACTGCCTACATTACATCTGGTCTAAATGTTGTCATATATAGTAGGCTACCAATCATTGACTTGTATTTCCTCTGATCTGTAGACTTGGAATCATCATATTTTCTTAACTTGTAATTGGTTTGCATGGGAGTGATAACTGGTTTGCAATATTTCATTCTGAGCCTCTTTAGAATTTCTTTGATATACTTGGTTTGATAAATAAAAATTCTTTGGTTGCTTTGACGTATCTGAAGTCCCATAAAGAAGGATAGTTATCCAAGTAATGACATTTCAAATTCATTCTACATATCCTTTGCAAATTTTTGGCTTCACCTGTCATCATCACTACCAAAAATAATATCATCAACATAAACTTCAATTAATAAAATACTATCTTGACTTACCTTGATGTAAAGGTTGGTGTCTACACTTTCTTTTCTAAACCCTGCATGTTGTAGATATTTATCCAGTCTAGAGTACCATGCTATAGGCCCATGTTTTAGACCATACAAGGCCTTCTTTAATTTACACACATAATCTATGTTTTATAACAACTGAAATCCTTCTGGTTGTTCAATGTAGACTTCTTCTTCAAATTCCCCATTCAGAAAAGCTAATTTTACATCCATCTGATACACTTTAATATTTTTGGAGCATGCATAAGATAAAAGCAATCGGATTGCTTCTATTCTAGAAACTGGGGCAAATGTCTCTTCAAAGTCGATTCCTTCAACCTGTGCATATCCTTTACATACCAATCTATCTTTGTTCCTTATAACATTTCCATCTTCATTCAATTTATTCTTGTATACCCACTTTGTGGCGATCACATTCTTATCCTTTGGTCTTGGAACCAATTCCCAAGTGTCATTTTTCTCTATTTGCTCCAATTCTTCATCCATTGCCTTATTCCAAAATTCATCCTTGTTGGCATGTTCAAAATAGGTTGGCTCAATCGTAGATGTGAGTGCTAAGTGTGTTTGTTTCGGTGAACGGATTCTTCTTCTAGTCTCAACTCCTCTGTCTTTATTTTTGATAATCTAATCTGAAGGATGGTTCTTCTGTACTCATCTGCTAGGTGTTTTTGGAGTTACTTTATTGACTTTCTCTTCTATTTCTATCAGATCCTCTTTGTCTTCCCCTTCTTTTTCATCTTTTATTTCTTCTTCGTAATGTTGTTCCATTAATTCATTTTCTTCTTCCTTTAATTATTGTCTACCCGTTTCATCAATTTTTATGTTGATGCTTTACACCACTTTGTTCAATCTAAGGTTGTAACACCTATATGCCTTTATTTTACTTGATTAACCAACAAGTACTCCTTTTCCCACATGAGATTCAAACTTTCTCATTCTTCCATCTTCTCTTTTGATGTATAATTTTCTTCCAAAAATTCTGAAGTGCTTTACATTTGTTGGTCTTCCTTTCCATAGCTCGTAAGGATTTTTTTCAGTGTTCTTTCTGAGCATTACTCTGTTTTGAATGTGAATTGTTGTATGCACTGCCTATGTCCAAAAAATGTTTGTCAATTTGGAATCCATTAGCATTGTTCAAGCCATTTCATGTACTGTCTCGTTCTTTCTTTCAACAACTCCACTCTGTTGAGGTGTCCTAGCAACGAAGAATTGCCTTTTTATTCCATGATTGTTGCAGTAGTCCATAAATTACTTTGAAGTTAACTCTCCTCCATTATCATATCTCAAGAATTTGATTTTTGAATCCATTTCATTTTCAACCATTTCCTTGTAGATCTTGAAGTTTTCAAAAGATTATGACTTATTCTTGAGAAAAAAAATAGCGGTCATTCTTGTATAATCATCAACTAATAACATAACATATTTCTCACCTTTTAACCCCTTTCTTGTAGTTGGTCCAACTAGATTAGTATGCACAATTTTCAGTGGTCTTGTCATTGAATATTCCTTTAATTTGAACCTGGTTTGTGTTTGCTTTCCTTGTTGACAATGCTTGCATAAAGTGTTGGTTGGTTTCGTGAGCTCAGGAATTTCTTTGACTACTTATCTTTGGTTGACTTTGACAAGGTTATCAAAATGTATGTGACCCATTCTTCTATGCCATAGCCAACTTTCATCTTCCTTTCCTAGACAACACTTTTCATTTCCAATTTCACTTAACACATATATGTTTCTTGAAGTTCTCGTAATTGTATCAATCAATTTTCCTAAACCTTATTTTATTATCTCGCACTTTTGTGAAACAAAAGTAACTTTATGAAATTGGTCACACATTTGACTCACACTTAGAAGATTATGTTTCATATATTCTACTAGTAGAACATTGATTGTCTTTGTATGCTTGTTCCCAATTCTGATTGTGCCTTTTCCAATGATTTTGGTTGAATCATCATTTCCGAAGGAGATTGATCCATCTCTTTCCTTTCGTAACGTAAAAAAATTGTTTCTATCACATGTGATGTGTTTTGAACACCCATTTTCAACATACCAATCACATTTCTTCTTCTTATCTTGTAGAGAGAGTGTGCATTCTTCATTGCTATATTGATCTTTTTTTCTTATCCATGTCCTTTTATGAGGTTCATGTCTGTGACTGTTTTTATTATGTTGCGGTTATATAGGAGGGACTGTCATCCTGCAATCTTTGGCCATGTGTCAAAAATTGTTACATTTGTAACATTCCACTTCAGTGCTCAAATATTCAAACATGTTGTAACTTCTTCTTTTTGTTTCACTAGGCCTTCTTGAATAACCCCTTTGTGTATGACTTTCAAAGTTGTTTTTGTTCTTGTTGTTAGCTCTGCATTTCACAGCTTTATGTCCAAAATTATTACATTCATAACATAAACTATAAAAGATATTTTGATACCTAGGAGTTGAATATATTCTTAAAGGAGGTACCCTTATGAATTCTTCTTCTTCCTAAGGCCTATCTGTTGGTTGCTGATTCTAAAATCTAAATCTTCTCAGTGGAGGAGTGTCGTTGTAATCTTCCTTTTAGATCTTACAATCCCCCTTGATTGTTTCTACAAATCTTTTTGGATACGTTTCTTTCTCTGTTGTTTTCGATCTTGATCCTTTTTCTGTCTGATTGTATCCAAGTCCAGACTTGTCATGATGAGATTTTTGACTGCTGATAATGTCACCCAAAACTTTTGAGTTGTTCTGCATATTTTTCTTTTGAAGATCCTTTCGTATTGTGAGAATCTCTGCTTCCAAATTTCCAATGATCTTGTCTTTTTCTTCTAGCTGTTCTTTGAATTCTTCTTCAATTATTTTATCTTCTTCTATTTGAACCTTCAAATTTGTGATCATTTGTTATAGTTCTTGAGTGTCTTTTTTCTTGTCTAGTTCTGCTTGTAGTTTCTTGTTTTTCTTCTTTTCTCTTCTAATAAATTCTATGGCACACATTAATTCCTCTCGGTAGTCAACTTCTGCCTCTTCAATTTCTTCATATTCTTCTTTAGAGTCTTCTACTGCCATGAATAGAACTCTTTATGTCTCACTATCACTGACTTCATCTTCATCTAATGATGAGATGTATTCTTTGCTGCCTAAGCTTTTCTTGAAAAATTTCTTTGTGGTTCTTTCGCCTTCATATGTTTGTTTGCCTTTTGAGTAAATTTATCATTTATCTTTTTCTTATAAGGACATTTGTTAGCAAAATGACCAATACCATCATAATTAAAACAAATTAAAGGAAGCTTACCTCTATACCTACTGTTGGTTCCCTTATTCAGTCTTTTGACAAAGTTGGCCACATCTTCATCATCTTCCGAGACGTCACTTTTGTTGCTTTGTTCTTCTTTTTTCCTTACCTTTTGATTTGAATTTTTGGATGCTTTGAAGGTTGCTTCTTTTATATCTGGATTTTCCTGTTCAATTCTCATTTCATATGTTCTGAATATTCCATGTAATTCATCCATGCTTATTGAGTTTAGATCTGATCTTTCTGTTAGTGTTGATATCTTAGGGTCAAATCTCATAGGAAGAGATCTTACTAATTTTTGAACAATTACATATTCTTTGATTTCTTCTCCCAATCCTATGATTGCATTTACTATTTCATCAAATTGTAAAAATTAAGTTGCAATATTCTCATCTTCCTTCATCTTAAGTTGTTCGAACTGACCTCAGTGAGCTTGAATCTTTGTTTCTTTGAATTTTGAATCTCCTTCATAAATATTTTGAAGTTTGTCCCAAATCTCTATAGCGGATTTACAATGTGAAACTTTGGTGAATAATGTTTCACTAAGACCATTCAGAAGTTCATTTTTGGATTTGGAATTATTCTGACCAAGTTTCACTACTTATTCATTTGTTAGCGGAACTATTGGTGTTGTGTATCCATCTACAATTGATTTACAAATTTCAAATCCGTGTTCCTGTATATATGTTTTCATCCTTATGCTCCAAAATGCATACTTTTGTCCAGTGGATTGTGGTATTCCATTTTTACACAATTTGTTTCTCTCCATGATCTACCTTTCAATGGTTAAACTGATTTCTGAAGGAACCTACTCTGATACCAATTGTTGGATTACTGAGAGGGGGGGTGAATCAGTAATAGAGCAATTTAATCCCTTTAAACCATATAATCCAAGTGTTATATCAATGTACCATTATCATCCAATAAATGCAGAGTAAATAAGCAATGAACAAATGAAAAAGCATACACATACATAGCACACCGGTGTTTTACATGGACACCCAAAGCGGGAGAAAACCACGAAATGATTTTTCTTATATGTCTTGAAGAATTACATTTATTGGAATCACCAACTTCCTTTGTTTTCCAGATGCAACTGAAAGGAGACTCCAACCCCCTTGCTTCTCGAGATACAACCTAAGGGAAGCTCCAACTCCCCTATTCTTTGGATACAACTAGAAGGAGGATACAACCCCCTATGGTCTCTGACTACAACCGGAAGGTGGCTACAACCACCTTTTCTTGCCCCATCCAACCGCCCTGAAGTAGAAGTAGAATGATGGAACCATTGTCACACTATCACTGTGAGATATACCGTTATAAACTTGTACCAATAAACCTGAACCATGCATCAACCTGTAACTCAACCTGTAACTCAACCTGTAATCAACATGTACCATAAACAAGTTCATCAAATATGCACCAACCTGTACCAAACAACCTGTAATCAATCTGTACCATAAAAAAGTGCTTCAACCATGCACCAACCTGTACCAAACAACCTATAATCAATCTGTACCATAAACAAGTGCATCCAACCATGTACCAAGTATGTATGAATAATGTGTAAACTACTCATCAACTATGACTCATCAATATGTACCAACATCATCAACTATACACCTAATGTATGTGCCAACTCATCAACTACTTATCTCAACCATGTACCCAACATGTACTTTAACCAAAATCCCTCATCAATTTCATCATCCAAATACGATTTGTAACTCTGTAATAGAAATGGTGTATATGATCACATACCTGCACACCTTCCTTAACACTCACAACAAGAGACTAGCATTTTCATCAAATTTTTCTTTAGTCTCACTTGACTAGTTAGGGATTAGTCAAAAACCCTATCTTGAAATAATCATAACTATGTACCTGTAATGAATAAAGATCTGGAAATATTATACAATGTTCTTCAGTTTGTTTTATGAAATTTCTCCAGGTGTCACTACTTGGAACCTCTTAGAAAAGGAGTTATAGCAAAAATGACATACCTTGCTAAATTATGGCTTATTCTAGAGAGAGACCTTGTAGAGCATGCCCTGCACAGAATATTTTTTGAATCAATCTGAAAATGTTACACACAATACTAAAGAATGTACTCTAACTAACACATTTATTCTTACTAAATTTGGATCTGTTATGAAGAAGTTATGACGTTTTTACCTGAAACACATGTTTTAGACTAGTTTCAGGACTAGCCACAAGCCCTATTTTCCACGGAGTGTAACTCCAAAAATGAAATGACCCACAAGATGGAATTTTTACCATAGATACTTGGATATGTTTCCTCAATTTCCTATCAATTTCATGGTCTGAAACATTCTATAAAAAATTTATTGTGAAAATGGTGAGATGACCTATAAATAACATACCTTAGAAAGCATCAACAAAAGAATTTATCCTCCCTTGAATTTTGGCCTTCTTTTCTTCACCTTCCCTTTGAAATTCGGCTTAGATATCCTTTGGTTACCTCATTCACCTATATATATTCAATATTCTCAAGTTTTATATAAAATGAAAGAACCTTGCCTCTTATTTATACTCTCCAATCAGCTTCCTTAGAAGCATCTTCTAGGTCACTTTGTCCACTTTCCTTATTTTAGGGTTAAACCACTTCTAATTTCTCCATTAAATTTATTATTTAAAAAATTTATTTTGTATTCACTTTGAATTATAGTACACTCATCACTTCACTTTATTATTTACCTTCTAAAATCTCTTAAACCACTTTGACTACTTTGTCCTTTTGGGGCTTCTAGATGACATATGGGGGTCCTCCAACTTCGTAAGGCCATAACTCTCAAACCGTGAGGAGTTATGTGACGTTATACATACCACCAGAAATGGAATGACATGTAATATCCATTTAGAATAGTCTTACCTTCAAACATATCAAAGTGCATACCATTATCGATCAAACAAACTTGGTTCCATTACCCAAACCTAGGTTCTCAAACTTCTCATGGTCATAACTCTCTAACTGTGAAGAGTTATGTGACATTCCACATACCACCAGAAATGGAATGACATTTAATATCCATATAGAATAGTATTACCTTCAAATATATTAAAAATCATACCATTATACATGAAACAACCTTGGTTCCATTACCCAAACCTTTGTGCTACCGGAATTCGCTACCGAACTTTCTTCAAGGGTTGACATCAATGACAACCAACTGTAATCAACAATAATATCCAATTGGTAAATGTGGTTAAAAATTACCAATATTTTCCTCAATTGGGTTCCCTAAAGACTATCCAATTAGATGCATTGAAGGTTGGGTAATGTGTTGACCTGGATGCCAACCTACATTTTCTTCCTGCATGGCATTGCCACATTCTCTCAATTCTACTTTCATTTTTATCATCCTCTCTTTAGCCTTCTCTTAGACTTCATCTTTGTCAATTTGTTGGCAATCATTCCCTATTCCCCATTTTGATCATTGATTGATGTAGATTAATATTTGATTTCACACATTTTTTTTTGCATTTTCACAATGACAAAGTAAGAAAGTGCAAGTTGTCTCACATTTCTTGTGTTTTTTCTATTTTCTTTTATGTGGTATTCTTTTTTTTTTTTCCTGAACAATAATTCCTCAATCAAGACTTTTTGTTTTCTCAACAATACCTCAGTGAGGGTTTAATAAATCCTCGATTGAGTGTAGTGTACGTATGGAGGATTATATGGGGTACCCAAGGAGGTACCCAGGTGGGATAAATATAGATAGGTGGCCACATAGTGTGGAAGCAATAATTGTAAGAAGGCTTACTAAAAGGTTTCACCTACTAAAAGGTTCCTTCACTAGAAAGTTCCTAGGAGGTTAGATAGAACTATATAAAGAAATAGAAGCAATGTAATGAGGTGTATTGTGAAGTATATTGTAATTGTATCAAGCATTTCTTGTGGAGTGATTTTCTTCCTTTTAATGATGTTATCTTACCTCAAGAGTTTTCTTTACACTCTTGTGTTCATTCATTTGTTATCTATAGGGTGGATCTTTTATGTTCACACTGATGTCTATATTATATTTTCAAATATAATAAGTTACACAATGTTGAGGTCCTTTAAAATTGTATCAAAATCAATAAATCAAGATTTTAAACCCTCGACTGAGTTATAATGCTTTATTGGGGGTTTAAAAAATAAAAATCGTACCCCTCCTTCTACAATATTTATTACCATTTCGATTTCCAAGGAAAAAAATCCATTCATCTCTTCATTTCAAGTGGCATACTTGGTGCTAGTGTAGTCTTCATTGTATCCTCTAACCAATAGTATATGAATTTCACACTTTAAATTTCATTTTATATTTTTAATTTATTTTCTTATAAAACTTGTACTTAATTTTTGTTCCATAGTTATGAAGGCACTTATAAATAAGTATCATAAAACTATACAAATAAAAAATTATAAAAAAATATGTGGGGTACTCATGTTTACTCTTCAAAAGTACATTTTTTATTTTTTAGTTTACATAAACATGAGAAAAAGTTCATTGGGAAGACAAACATGTGAAAATGTGATTCAAATATTAATTTATTGTGTTCAAAAAATAATAAAAAAATATAATATTCCATTTTTTTAAATATGTAGGATAAAATAAATTATATGTAGATTGTGTCATATAATAATTTGTTGAAAATTTACTCGGACGAGGTGGAAGTGATGCAATAGAAGGATGCCATTTCCATCCCTAAGAAGAATGTGAGCAGATGTGTGGCTTCTGGCATGCCCTCCCACTAGGTGCGTCAATACTCTCCTTAATCCAACTATGAAGTGGAGTTCGTGGGAAGGACCGCGGAAGATTTGGGATAATATCCCCACCCAACATACACATTATTATGCAGTAATGAGGCACAAGACTGAAGTGAATGATCATTAGTCTGAGGTGAGGAAGGAGCATTTCATCATGTAGTATCTAGTTCAAGCATGGTACTTGAGCTTGAAACATATTATGTTTTTCCGTGGCGAGGTCCTTGCATTGGCTTATTTAAGTGGTGAGTTCCCTACATTGGCATATTTCAATGGTGAGGCTTACAAAAAGATAATTAGGGTCTTTCTTTGTGGTGGATTGAAGCTTATACTCGTATGGTATTCTTGTGATTCAACTATTCAGGTTCATTTTTTCACCATGCCACTGTCTCGTGGATATACTAGGGATTACATGAGGGTTAGTCGTCGCCCACCTGACATGGCCTCCTTGAGCAATAGAAGCTTAGAGCCTCCAATACCACATGTCATGATCTCCTTGTAGGAGGAAGAGAGGGATTTTCGATGAGTTATCCCACCTAGGATTCAATAGAAACTGGATTATGTCAAGGAAACTACCAGAGAGGAAAATCTACCCTCCATGACTGGGACGTGGATGAAAAAATTGGGGATTGGGTGCCAGACACATGAGTTTCATGAGCCCGAGATACAAAATATTTTAAAACAATTGATTTGTATTGACACATAAATATTGTCTTGGGTTGAATTCTCCTCGACAAGGACGATGAGAGACACATTATGTAGGAGCAAATTTAGGACATGCAACTCCAGATTCAGGATTGTAGAGCCTGCATTGACACCCAAGTCCCTCTAGAGGACAACCAACCAACCATGGGGTCTCATTTGTAGGCATACCCAAGGGACATCCATCCATTTGATGTGCCATATTTCCAGGTTTCAGACCGTCAAAGGGGGAAGGTGGGCCCCCTCCCCCTTATTTGTCTTGAATGATTTTTTTTTTTTTTTTTCTGTAAAGATCTATCGTTGGTCTAGAAAAAAACAATATTACGCTAGATAGGCATTGGTTATTAGCTCATAAGTCTACCAGACTCTTTTTGTTAAAAGACTTGGATCAAACAGTTTGGATTGATAGTGTTTTAAGTTGTTGCTAGTCTGGTTTCCCCAATGGTAGGCCAACAATAGTGAAGTTTTGGTGTAAATTTTCTCTATCAGTAATATAACATAGTTAGCTTTGTTTATCGACAAAAAAAGATTGTTGAAAATTATACATTTAACACTAAATTAGTTGTTGGGATAAAAAATAGTTTGTTAGCTTTCCAAAAAATTTACAAGGACACATATATAATTAGATGCAAATTTGACATACCAAATAACATCAATTCTTATTTTTAAATATATTGAGAAAGATAACACACTTTCCCCTCTCTTTTTTCACTACACATCAAATTTCACAAGGTCCATATGAATTTTGAGGGCTTCAATTTAAACAATATATCAAATGTCAATTTTTTGTTGCCACGTTTCACTAGAAAGTGTGACACGTATTCATGGATTCACCTATGCCCTCATTAGAATTTTTGAGAAGGAAACCTTGGTTCATATTTCAAGGTAATAATTTGAGAGGTACCCTTGTTCCATAATGTTGTATTGAATGAATGCAGAGCTTTAGTTGATTTTGGGTCCACAATCATATTTACACTAGAAACTATTGCAATAATATATGATTTAGGTTTTTGTAATGCACTATTACCATTCATTTCCTTCATGTCACATTTTTAAAAGTTGTTCTTATAGTGGTAGAAATTGATTTTGGGTATAACAGAATCTTGGCATTATGCATTTTGAGATACATCAAAGATGACAAATTTCATATTAGTATGAGATATTTTTTTTCTTCTCCTTATTTTACTATACGAGCATTTGATGGAAAAGATTTGATCACAAATTTTCTTTGATTTTTCATTAATGAAACTCAACTTTGTTTTTCCCCTTGATTGATCATGGGAAAAATGACCTAGAATATCTCATAAATATCTATAAACAACTTCTAGTCTTTGAATCTTTAAAGCATCCATCCAATCAATGGAGCTCATTGTCTAGAAAAAAGATCTAGTTTTTCATCAAACCACTCTTGAATATATTCCTTCCTATGCTTCTCTATTAATCTATTGCAATATCCCTTTCATTGTTAAGTCCTAACAATAGATTTATTTGTTGGGTCAAAATAGAAGATCGAGGTACACATGTTTGTCCAACAAAAGAGTTTAGTTTGGCACCAACATATCAATCCTCAAAGACAAGGTCTCACCTAAGATGCATTATAAAGACTCTAACTATTTGGGAAAAAACTATAGGGGATATTCACAACCATTCCTATCTTTAAACTATATTTGATAGTTTGAACATTCCCTTTCATGTACTTCTTGACTCCTAACAAATCATTTACATAAATATAATGTAAATGAAATTGTTCATTATAGCATATAAACTCAAATAATGATAGATGAATACCTTATAATGAAATAATAAGATAAACTTCGTGTATAACATCAACATAATGAAAAAAATAAATTAATGGGGGCATTGATTTAATATTATCCACCATAGAAAGAAACATTACTACATAGCTTGATATTATTCAAGGAGTCATGATTTGTTACAAAGGCCCAAAATCTATAAATTTCAACATCTAATATCTAGAATCTAACATTCAACACAACCGACCCTTTATAGTCTTAAGACTTTACATTATATACTTGTATCTTGAGATGTTAAGTTCTTCTTGGTCATTTCCTAACTTCTAGTGTATCAAAGGTGATATATTAGTTGACTACTCCTTTGATATTTGGAGATTTGTAGTATTCTCTCAGTTTACTCAAAACTAGGGACCTATTTAGGATCATCTAGCTCATGCCTTTTACAAACCATATTTCTTTTATTCCATCGACTACATCTTGATTTAGGTGGTGTTGTGCATATATTTTTTGTCTATAGGATCAACACCACCATGTCTCTACCAAAAACAAAGGGGCCAATGCTACCTTTTAGCTACCCCTTGATCTCTAAAATGATGGGTATTTATACAAGGAAATGAGAGGATCTTCCACAATAAACCCACCATCAATAAACACTTTACTGGAAAATTTAATCTTATTTAGTGTTTGATATGGAAAAAAAAAACTAACCATGAAATTCATTATTTATATAGAAAACAACAATGTCTATTTCTTAAATACAATTAAATCATATGATTGTAAGCTTAGGAAACCATCATGATCATTACAAATTAACCAAAATGAGAAAAGTAAACCATGGGCATTAAAATCGAGTACAAATAAGCCTTGGGTGGTTGATGTAAATGCACTCCAATCCATACTAGACCACACCACATGGAATTTGAGATCATTGGTTTGAAGTATTTCACCTTTCCTATGAAACCCATGTTCTAAAATTTTCCAAATTGTTAAATGATAGCACATGAAATGTACTAAAGGTCATCTCCAATTTTTATTTTTGCGTTGTCTAGTTTTTTTAGGGTCATATCTATTCTTTGGAGACTAGATGATAGGTCTTGGTCATTAGGGTCATGTCATCATGAGTTATTATCAAAAGTGAGCTCTTGGATCATGTTGCAGTCACCAAACAGTTTGAACTTGTTTCATTGCAAAAAAGCCTCGTTTGCTGCCAAAACTCTGTTTTTGCCCAAAATTTCAAAAGTCTTTCCCTTCACTAAAATCAAAGCCTTCTTTACTGACCATACTTCCCATGCTATCAAGTTTTTTTTTTTCTAACCTTATTACCTACCAAATTTTGGTCTACTACAGAAAATCAAGCTCGTTGCAAAACATTTCACTCGCAGTTGAGACCATGTTCTTTGATTAAACCTATGATATTCCTTGTACCTTGTCGAACCCTTTCTACTATCTATGCTCACCTCACTCATTTTACCCATGTTGATAGCCATGGAACCTAATAATAAGAAGAAGAATATAGCTACACCAGATGGAAGAAAGGTTTGCTAAAATTGGTTTGGATGTGCTAGCACAAGCTGCTGCCAACTAACATCTACTGAGAAAATTCCAATGTTGCAATTTTGTAACTAATAGAATGATGAGGAATCTTATTTGGTAACACTCAATATATGTTGATCATGAAAAGAATATTAGTTCTGATGTTCAAAAACATTTTTGCAGTTAAGAAGGGAGAGGACCTCTGCATAGCATTAAAAAATAGTAAAAAAATGTGTGACAAGATCAAAATCTACATTGATAGAGATTCCACAATGAAATCCTGATTCACTGCGAAACTAGCATACAGAAAGATTCCACAACAAATTACGACATGCTATGAAATATGATTTTCATCATATCTTGAAACATATGAACTGGGTTATCCCCAAATTTGTTGTGGCGAAGCACCATAGTTTCATTGATTTGGTGACAAAAACTCATCCCAACCTAGTTTGCCATTTGGGAGAAAATTCAAAAACAACATCTAAAGTAAATTTTGCATCGAAATTTAGCAATTCACTGCAGAACTACAGAGTCAGCGAGATTATCCTTCATTTAGAGATGACAAATCAAAGGGAATCCTCTAAGTCTTAAGGGGAAAATTGAGAACTAGTGTCTCATCCCAATATCAAGAAGATTAATGTTTTCTAGAAGATATTAATGGCATAAGACAAGATCCTAAAAAATAGGAAATGGAATAGTTTTTGTTGTAACTTATTGTAACCAATTTGTAACTAGGGGGGAATCCAATGTAACTATCTCTAATTTGATCCCTTAGAATACAAAACATATATATACTATATAGGATGGAAATGTTTTATGAATAAGGGGTTGGAATTTTGGAGTTTTGAGACTGTTTTATCTATTTTGAACTTCTGCATATGAAAAATTTGTGTATCTAGATTAAAGGATTCTAATATAGTGGGTGATTAGCAATATTTTTTCTTCTTCAATTATATTGTCTTCTTATTTATTTAATGGGATGTTCTGTATATGTGGTACATTTACAACATGCTTGAATGTTCTATGATAAATTATTTATTGCAAGATATTTTTTCCATTAAAGAATTATGTGTTTCTTGGTTGAGAGGTTCTCAGTTAGGAAATATTCTTTAGTGAACTATTCAGTCAGTGTTGGAAGCGATATTGTTTGGTTCATGGTTGTGTTTCTCATATTATCTTCAGGTTCATTTACATTTTTTCAGGCTAGTCAAATGTTTTGTTAGCCCTTCTTGATGGGACACAGGGTATTATTGGATTATATTGGAGAACTTATCTCAAATCTTCTTAGATTCTTTCTAGATTACTTTATTAAAATCACTCTAGTCACTTGAGAACTAAATGGGTATTAGGATTTTCCTTAAATCAGTATAAGAAAAACTCCTGGTGCTAATATTTTTGTCATTGTTTTGGGGGAATGGAGACAGGAAGATATTTTCCTTGGGTTGTAAGACAAAGACTATGACTAACACTTGATGATGAAAAAGAGCTAGGGACATACTATAGATAGGCATTTTCATCGTGGCGACTCCACACATCTGAAGAACCTGCTCGTGATTCAAATCAATTCATAAGACTCCATTGAAGAAAGGGCTCAGACAAAAAAACGTTAAAGGAAGAAACCAGAAGTCCAGGTATCAAGTCATAAGTTTCTTTCAGGAACTTATTTTCTTTTTCATCAGCTCTTTCTTGTATTTTCCTTCACATATCAGAAGAATATTCCTTTACTTTGTCTATTTAGATGGCCATCATCCCGCTATTGTATATCCCTCCTTGAAAGAACAATATTTATCATCTTCTTCCATCATTGATTTTGATCATTTTCCTTTGTTGAAACCATGTGAGAATGATGTTTGTATCAAAATATCTCTTGAAATTGATCATCCCTATAGCCATGTGGATTATAAAGTTAATTTACCTCTTGAAAATTATGTTATATCTTGCAATCAGACTATTGAACCTGATGTTCATTCCACTAATGTTCAATCTAGAATTAGAGAGAAAAATTTTAAACCCTTAAAGTTGCCATCTACTCTTCATCCTCACCCTCCCAAGTTTTTAGAATATTTGTCTCTTTTTATTGGGGAAGATCATATCACATCTGAGAAGTATTTGAGAGATTTTCAAATTTTCATTGACAATCTAAAAGTCATGCATGAGGATGTTGTCATGAGGTTATTTTCCAAATCTGTGGTTGGGGATGTTTCTTTTTGGTTTAAAAATCTTGAGGTTGGTTATATTGCTTTGCGGTTTGAGTTGTATGGTGCATTTTCAAGATACTAGGGAGAGAACAAACTTTGATCAATACTTAACTGATTTTTAAATTCCTTGAGGATAGAGAAGGATGAATTTCTTACTACATTCAACATGAGGTTTTACAGTTTTATTTGCAACATGCCTTTGGAGATCCAACCTTCTGAAATTTTTTCCATGGTTTACTATATAGATACTCAACACCCAGATCTTGTCCTTTTTTTGAGAGAAAGGAGATCTTCATCATTAGCACAGTTTTTTTGTGGATGTTGAAGAAATTAAGGAGAACATATGAGCTTGTAATAGACTTTGAGATCAAGGTTATGTTGCATATCTGCATGCACATGAGCAGGAGGAAGGATGTAAGCATAAATCATATTTGGGATAGTTTTCTACATCATTTTCATATTTTTCTATTGATAGGGACATAGATTATGCTTGTGGTCACTATTTAAATAAGCTTGACAATTTTGTAGAGGATGATTGTATAGATGATTATATACCTTCAGTTGATCATAGTAGCAGGGATTTTTTAACTCCCGTCATGCCATTATCATGTGATCAATTTGTTGAAGAAAAATAAAAATCTCTTGATAGTTTTGGTATATATAGTGTTCTAGATATGTTGATGGAAGAACAAGGAATTCATATTTTTCTCAACAAAATACATTTCATGCAATAGCAGTCATGTCTTTTGGATCAACAGGTTTTTGATATTAGTTTAGAATACCCAGTAGCACATGTGTTGGAGTCTTATTTTTCAAATTTTTTTAATCTTTCGGATTTTATCATACCACCCGCTTATCAAGGTGAGTATGATTTTCCTAAGAATTTTCTACGGTTGCTGATATATCTTTGTTATTATTTACTAATAAGTTTCAAATATGATATTATATTAGTCATAAATCTACTTTCATGGCTATTATGAAATTTTTCTTACACCTAATCAAATTCATCAGTTGGTTAGAGTAGGGTAGTGTAGGAAATAAGCTCGATTTTGAGCATTTTGTTTTCAGTTTCTTGGTTTGCAGTAGATCAGAAATAAGGAATCCAATATCCCAATGGATAAAAGAATAAGTTATACAAAATTATTTGGCATCTCACAGGGATCATGGCATCCCTTGTGGAGCCAATGTTAGTACATGAAATGTACCGAAGGTCATCCCCATTTTTTATTTTTTCTTTGTTTAGTTTTGTTAGGGTCATAGCTAGTCTTTGGAGACTAGAGGATAGGTCTTGGTCATTAGGATAATTTCATCATGATTTATTATCAAAAGTGATCTCTTGGATCATGTTGTAGCCACCAAACTGTTTGAACTTGTTTCTTGTAGAAAATCCTTATTTGCTGCCAAAAATTTGTTTTTGCCCAAAATTTCAAAGGTATTTCCCTTCGTTGATATTGAAGCCTTCTTTCATGACCATACTTCCCATACTATCAAGGTTTTGTTTTTCTAACCTTATTCCCTACCAAATTGTGGTCTACTGCAGAAAATCCATCTTGCTGAAAAACATTGCACTCGCTATTGAAACCCTATTCTTTGACTAAACCTATGATATTCCTTGTACCATCTTGAGCCTTTGATACTATATATTCTTTCCTCACTCATTTTATCCTTGTTGATAGCCATGAAACATGACAATAAGAAGAATAATATAGATGCACCAGATGGAAGAAAGGGATGCTAAAACTGGTTTTGATGTGCTGGCACAAGCTGCTTCCAACTAACATCTACTAAGCAAATTCCAATTTTGCAATTTTGTAAATAATAAAATGATGAGGAATCGTATTTAGTAACACTCAATATATGTTTATCATGAAAAGAAAGTTAGTTCTGATGTTCAAAAAAAAAATTGTAGTTAAGAAGGTAGAGGACCTCTGGCTAGCATTAAAAAACAGTGAAAAAATGTGTGACAAGCTTGAAATATGCATTTGCAAAGATTTTGCAGTGAAATCATGATTCGTTGCGAAACAGGCATACACAAAGATTCTGCAGCGAATTCTAACACACTGTGAATTATCATTTTCATCATGTCTTTAAAAATATGAACTGGCTTTTTCCCAAATTGGGTGTGGAGAAGAATCATAGTTTCATTGATCTACTGACAAAAAATCATCCCAACCTAGTTCGCCATTTGGGAGAAAATTCAAAAACATCATCTATAAGAAATTCTGCAGCGAAATTTAGCAGTTCGTTGCAGAACTACACAGTCATCAAGATTCTCCTTCATTTAGAGATGACAACTCAAAGAGACTCCTCCAATGCTTAAGGGGAACATGGAGAAAATGTGTCTCATTCCAAGATCAAGCAGCTTAATGGTTTCTAGAAGATATTAATGGCATAAGACAAGATCCTAAAAAATAGGATTTGGAATATTTTTTGTTGTAACTTATTGTAACCAATTCCTAAATAGGGGGGAATCCAATGTAATTGTCTCTAATTCAAACCCTTAGACTACAAAGAATAGATAGGCTATATAGGATGGAATGTTTTATGAAGAAGGGGTTGGAATTTTGGAGTTTTGAGATTGTTTTATCTATTTTGAACTTCTACACATGAAAACTTTGTGTATCCAGATTACATGAATCTAATACAGTGGATGATTAGCCATCTTTGATCTTCTTCATGTATACTCTTTTATTATTTCTTTAATGGGATGCTCTTGTTACATTTACATATTTCTTGAACGTTTTGTGATAAATGATTTATTGCATGATATTTTGTCCATTAAATAATTTTTTGTTTCTTGGTTGAGAGGTTCTCAATTAGGAAATATTCTTCTGTGAACTATTCAGTCAGAAATGGAAGCGATATTTTTTGGTTCATGATTGTATTTCTCATATTATCTTTAGGTTCATTTACATGTTTTTAGGCTATTCAAATGTTGGGTTAGCCCTTGTTGTTGGGACACATGCTATTATTGGATTATATTGGAGAACTTATCTCAAATATTCTCATATTCTTTCCATATTACTTTATTAAAATCATTATGGTCACTTGAGAACTAAATGAGTATTAGGCTTGTCCTTAAATCAATCTAAGAACAAACATCGGTGCTAACATTAACATTTGCTCGCCATAAACCTATTGAAGTAGGAAAGACCATATTTGTACAAATTTTACTGGTTTAACAAAAATGCACACCCAAGCTTCATTACAAGTTCAAATTGATTGCTCCAAGTGATGAAAAACATTTCAAAGCTACCTACAAATTATTATTTTCACTTTGAGTCTAAAAAGTTGTTGTTGTGCAAAAGAAAAAAAAAATGTGAAATTCCTTATTATGTTAAATCAAGCTTGCGTGCCTCCAAAAAATGCACATCAACCCCATCAAAATGGGTTATTTTGGAAAACCAGAGATATCATGCTATAGTATTTAATATTTTCTATCAACTAATTTGTCATATTATCTAGAACTATCTCTAAGTGAAATATGCAGATATTCCAAAATAATTTCAAAATTGATTACACACTCTTTAGGCTATAGTACTTCATATTTTATGTCTACCAATTTATCATATTATCTAGAACTATCTCAAAGTTAAATATATAGATATTCCAAAATAAGTTTAACACTGATTCCATACTCTCTAAGAAAATTCCAGTAGTTATCACTAAAATACATGTCATGACCCAATTATTAATCCAAATAAACATATGGAAAATGTTTAGAATGATTAACTCAATTACTTACAATCCCTTTCACCTCATGCATCGATTCCAATACTAACCTATGTCATTATGTTATAGATATACTTGGCATCATCAATTCTTTAATGCCCTAATGTCCATCATATTAATCCCTTGCAGTGATTTCTCACCTTGAAGCATGCAAAAATAGAATTTTGTTTTCTATTTTTAGTTGTTCCCACACTCCTTTCTCTCACAAAAGGTGTATGTACACACTCCTTTCCTTAACAAAAGGTGTTTATAACTTTTAAAGCAAGAAAAAAAAGATAAAACCTTGGAAATTATGTGCTCTTGAGTGATTTTTATGGGATTTATACACCTGTACCTTCCTAAAACCCATTACCAACTATCTCAACCTACTCTTAAGAGTATAAAAAGAGGCCTAATGTTGCGAAAAGGAGAGACTAGCAGTTCTACCATATGGGCACCCTTATGCTGGAGTACTCATAGGTTATCATGAACCTAAGTTTGTATGACCTTCTTGTTCTTGAAAACCCTTGTTTCTGAGTTGTGACTTCTTCTTATGGGATTTGAGGTTTAAAATTCCTTGTTTCCTCAATCATTCACTTGATAAGGAGTTAGGAGTTAAAGAAGTTGTCCTAAGTGGCCCAGGATTGGAGGAACCTAGATGATAATTATGAAAGGTGTTGGCAAAAAGATATCAAGTATAATTGTAACTTTCTATTATCATTAATAAAATGAATATGTCTCTTCTGCCTCCYTGCCCCAAATGCAATTCTTYACAAWTTTTCTCTTTTGATTGTTGGTTATGGTTTGTATTTGGATGTGTGAACTAGCCTTACTTGATAAAGTTAGTTAGAGTTAGTTATTTTTCTTTTACTTTTGTTATAACCAATTGGTTTGAGAAAAAAAAAATTCCCTTATGTGCAAGTCTTGAAGTTTGGATTGGATTGGAGACATGTGTTGTAGGATTGGCCTATGAGATTCACCTCAAGGAAGCCATCAAAATAAGGTATGGTATTCCTCCAACCAAAATTTAGTTATAGAAAGTAGTTGAAGTTTAACTTTGGGAAAATAAGTCTACTACTCTTCGAACCACTTTGTGACAGTTTGACCCTAGCTATTAAGATAATTTTATCCACAACAAAACTAGCAAATCCACTGGGGAGAAATCCTTGAGTTATTCTCATTAGAGTTTTCATTTGTTGTCTCTTATCATATTTTAGGGTATTTGGTAGCTAGTTTATTTATGTACCTTTCTTTCTTTCGTATAGACCAGTGTTCAAGGGAAATTTTGGGAATTACGTGAAGTTTTATGCCTTATACAAGACCTATATGCACCTTTCCTTTATATATAGAGCATGTGTACACACCTTTCCCTCACATGAAGAGTGTGTACATGCTTGCTTCCTTCACAAAAGGAGCATGTAATTCCTGTAACTCAAACTTTATAGTTTTTCCCGTTTTTCTAGCTTTCATATTGGTTTTTTAGATCGTTTGAGGTCTTAAGTTTTGCAATAAGTAGGGTTTTACTTTTTTTGTGCCTCATTAAGTGAATTACGGTTCATTTGCAAGAAAAAAAGAAAAAATATCATATTTTCCTCTTTTTTCTTCCTTTGCATTTCTAGTAGTGCATTTGAATTGCATTTTTATTAAAGTTGTTTGATTGGTAGGATTACATATTTGTAGTTTCGAAAGAGCATAGAAGAAAAAATGTTTTTTTCATTTCATAGTTATTTTGATATCTGAAAGAATTGTTCATGGTTAATGCTTGATGGAGACCTAGTTCATTTAAGAATAAGTGTAAAGTGTTTTCCATGTTTTTATGTTTCTAGTTTTAAGTGTCTCAAAACATCATTAGTTTCACTTCTCCCCCCCCTGAGTAATCAACAACCCTAAAAATAACGATTAATTCTAAAATTTGCTAGAATTTTTCTTTCTAGAAAACCACCATGGTCTAGCAGTTAGAGATAGGATGTAGATTTGGAGAGTAAACTCTCCAATTCTAGAAAACTAAACTAGGAACTAATTAAATAGAGTAAAATCCATTAGTAGTGAGCAATAATTTTTGGGAAAGCGCAACATAGGTGTCAAGCACTAGGTCAAGCTAGTTCAACAGCTTAGAATATCCCCTAACACTTGGATTAGTGGATTATGTGTGTACATGAGTTTTTGCTGAAGTGGAAAGTCCTCAAGGTAACAGGACTTATTTTGGAGATTCAGGTCTAGGACTCAATCCTATGTTCCCTTCCCATATGTAGAATCCTGACTAATAACTATTCCCCACTATTATTAATCATGAATTAGTATCCTTATTTTCCTTTCCTAGGGGTATTTTATTGGGTGGATACAAGTGGAAAGTGCTCGTAGTACCCAATATATATGCACAATCTCCATTTTATCTCTCTTAGGGGGTGCCTACCTTCAGGAGGGTACTTGCACCTTGGGTGGTTGTTGCTTGAAGGTTACCATAATTGTCTCCCTCACCTTTGATAGTTGTTCCCAGGCCCTAATCATCCCAATATTACTTTTATAAGGCTCTCTAATCAAATATTCACCTTAGGAACTTTTTAAGTTGGGTGCTTATTGATTGATTATTAGATGACCTTAAGCTTTTCTTCTTTGGTCACTTTTCAGTCTTTGATTCAAAGTGGTGGACTGACCACTCCACGAGTCTAGAAGGACTAGAGGTATTTATTTTAAGAGTGTGGATTTTCCTTCTCAAAGGATAAGGATAGATAATATTCACTCTCCTCTACGGGAGCTAGTAAAAGAGACCCAAGCTACACTGAATAGCCCCGTAAGGGAAGAGATGGTGCAAGAAGAATGTAGTGACAATGAGCTATCGACTGAAGGTACTTAAGGGATTTGGACAATCATATTCGTATCCCTGGGATGGTTCCATATCCTCCTCCACAAGACAATATTAGGCCCATTGAGGTTAAATATCTTATTGATCCAACTACGAAAAATTTTAATCCACTCCTCACCGAGTCCCAATGTCCATATCTTTTGCATGCTCACAATTTTGATAGTCGAAACCCTATTGATCACATGAATCCTTTATACCAGTGGACTATAATGAGTAATGTTGATGGTACTTCAGGATCTAGGGGCACCCATAACCCCATGTCTGATGTTTTTTTAGGAGGATTCGATCCTCCCATTTCAGGTATTCCTATGGTAATTGCAGTCCCATATAGTTATTGTGTTTCAAGTGGGGGTATCATCTCTCCGATAATAAACCCCAATAGTGGTATCAAGATGTGTCCCTCTACTTCATATGGTGGTGGCACTTTCTCCTCTGGGATGCCATCTACCGAGGCTCAAATCTCTGCTTATTATAGTAGTTATTTCTCTTTTAGGACTCCATCTATTGGAATTCATCATGTTGTGGCCAGTACACCATCTATCTTACCCAATTTTAATGTGTTAGTGGGGATATCTTCTACCCATTTCCCATCTTTTATATTTGGAGTGGGGCACATCCATGCATTGATTCCATCCATGGGAAGTGGAGATAATCCAATTTCTGGCATACCAATTGGAAGCATATCTTTCCCATGAATGAGAAACATGATGAATTGAGAATTTCCTCCATTTGATCAAGTCCCAACAAGATCCCCAAAAAAACATGATGTAGAAAAGAACTCTTCATTAATTCTTGGTAGTGGATACACTCCAGGTAATTATTTAGTCAGTATCAATCAAATGATGGAACAAGCTCATGTAAGTTGGAACTCTTTGGCTCAAACAAAACCTCCTTTGTTGGTAATGTTTAATTTTCCATATTTGATGAAGCTTACCAATGACCCAATGTTGCATGATTCAAATTGACCTTCATTTCCTACCACAGACATCCCAATATTTGAAGGGAAATCCAAACAATATCGTGTAAACCATGTGATTACATTCCATCTTTGGTGCTCTTCAAATTCATCGATGGATGACTCCATTTGACTTAGAATTTTCCATAAATCCTTGAAAAGAGTAGCCACAAAATGGTACATTGAGCCCCCCCAAGCTTCACTTCACAACTATGAAGATTTAGAATTGACTTTCTTGAACCATTTCTAGTTTCTCATCCAATATGAGATAGGGACTAAGATATTGAATTCATTTTGATAAGACACTTCTACCCATATCTCTAACCACATCCAAGAGTGGTGAAGGAGACATCATATGATTAAGGCTCATATTCCTGATGATTTCTTGTTGGATTGTTTTCTTAAATATTTATTTCCTTATATCACCAAGAATGTCACTCTATCAAGGGTTACAATCAAAGAGAAAGGTATATTTAGGGCCCAACAATTGCGTTAATTTATTCTCAATCTAGGGTTCTTATGAGATATTTCCCAATGCACTAAGGGAATAAACAGATCCCTCCAAGCCTAAATTGGGAATGAAAGTCGATGGCATGGTCATTTCTTTGGAGTATTATGCAACTAATTAGGTCTCAAACCAGATGAGAAAAATTTAATTGTATTATAATTTTCTTGCGGGTACACAAGGTGATGCTATTACCTCTGTCCCCATCCAATCCTTTGATTTCCACACTGTTCATACATATAGCCCAAAGGGAAACTAGCAAAACATAGGAAATAAGATAAATGAAAACAAGAAAGAGGCCAATGGAAATAATGAAAACGATAACAATTCTAATGGGGGTAGTAAGGAAAAGAAGAAGGTGAAGTTTCCTTCCAAGCTTTGTAAGGATGACCATATTACTCAGTTGGAGGAATCCTAATGATAGTTGGTGAAACGAGATGCTCACTAGAAATTTGTTATTTTAACAAACTATTTCCTCCACAAGGATAGCAAATGGTTTCTCTAATTATAAATAACCCTACACTTCCGCAAGGGGGAAACCAAGGATCCCCTTTGCAAGGGGGAAACCAAGGAGCCTCTTCATCATGGGGAAAACCATCTAATGTATTAATTTGAAAATTATATGTAAATGTCTAGACTAGGGATCATAATTGGGATGCCCCTAAAAATATATCCAAAGGAAAAGAACAATCTATGTCTGATATACCAAACCATTTTTACATAGATAAAGTAGAAGTTGATGAGATGTCATGCCTTCTAAAAGGTGTGTTGAAAATTTTGCAACATAACCCTAATACTCGGGATGCTTAGAACTAAAACATTGTTGAAGATATGACCTAGGCTCCATGTGCTATGTCTGCCTTGGAAGTCCTCTAGAGATTCCCTATCCAATATAAATCATTTCTATTAGAATTTTTGATCTTGTGGAATATCATATTATAACTTTCAACATGGAAAATGTGAATCCACAACTTCCCCACTATGTTGCATTCCAAATCCAAGTTTCATCTCATGAAATAAACATATTTAAGACACTGATGGATGAAGGAGATTCCACTTGTGTAATGCCATTTTCATGTTCGAGAGATCTTGGATCCCTTGAGATTATTCCTTCACCAACAATGTTAAACTGTTTTGATGGGCACTCGTTCAAACCTCATGGGATCATCCCATCATTCCCTATTCAACTTGGGGGGGGACATGACTATAGAGGTAGAAGTTGTTGATGCTTCTTTAGATTACAATATCCTCTTAGGTCACAGTTGGGCTTATGCTATGATAGTTGTGGTATTTTTTGTATTCAGAGTTGTCTATTTCCCTCATTAGGGAAATATCATAACGACAAATCAAATGTCTTTATGCAAACTTGATCCTATGTCTTCCTTGGGAACTAATGTTTAGTTAGTGCACAATTATTTGAGGACTAGAAATAATGTGTATGTTGGGATATACACTTCACTGATGGGAAATTTTAACCTTTCTTCTCTTATATCATACGTTGACTCTTCTCCCATGAATATTATCTCATCAATTACTACAAGCTCCATGGTTCTAGAAATTGCTTTCAAAATGTCTGATTTTGAAGACCCATGGGTAGTAATAGATCCTTCTATTTTGGAAGAATAATATGGACATATAGGAGAATATATGCATTTTTCTATGGAATATATTGCTTATCAATATATTCAAATCACCTCTGCAGACACTGATCACACTTCTTCATTAATGGAAGAGTATGACTAGTTCACTTCAACAATATGGGTTGTCAAACCTCCCAGTTCAGATGACTTTTGGATGTTGAATTGCCTTCATATGAGGCTATCCTAAAATACATGACTATGAATGATATACCATGGGAAATACATGCTTCATCGATATTTATTTCTTCCCAAATTGGATTAGTTAAAGGTTGGCACACATAACATAGAGAACACATTTTCAAAACGTTCCTTCGATTTTCCTCTTAATACCTACATCTAGGATGAACATCGCATATATTTAATGGGTCTTGAAGGTCATCATAGAAATAAATTGACAGATAATGAGATGTATTATCGATGAATTGAATCTTATTATGATCAATGTGTAAATCCTTGAGCCCTTTTGAAGGCATCTTGGTTTTGGTTCTAGTCCAGAATAATTTTGCATTAGGAACTTGGAAATTCGAACATGTGTGGCATGGCCCTTCCATTGTGAGTTGTGTATTTCCAACAAGGAAAAATGGGTTAGTTGATCATGGTGGAAATCCTATGCACGAGCCTCATCTAGGGCTTCACCCAATCCATGTGGATATTGGTGGCCACCCACCTCTTCCAAATTCCAAGTGGCTCATCTTGACAATTTTCAATTCAACATGTTTCTCTATAATGGGGACATTTCTTTGTAATTGTGGGTTTTGCACTTTTGGGGATATCCTAAATCCCTACACAACATCCTGTCACAACCCTCCTAGTTAAGGACAACTACTCTGTCAATAGGTGCAATTTTTTTTTGTTTTAACCGTGTGTGCACGCGTGTAGAAGAAACAACCCCCTCGACCCTACGTCACCACTCGAACCAACAAGACGCAAGTAAGACGAACATAATCAAGATGACCCGACAAATCATAGTGACAACAAGGAATAAACGCCACTGGACATAAGGCGTGCAACTAGAAGCAGAGAG